>JAAXYX010005432.1:0-10906 GCA_036851915.1 Ptenothrix huangshanensis | reverse complement strand
ATTTTTTTCACTTTTTCTAAGAGTATGAATTTTTATTTTTTTCACTTTTTCTAAGAGTATGAATTTTTATTTTTTTCACTTTTTCTAAGAGTATGAATTTTAACTTTCAATTTTTTTTAAAAAGTAGGCATTATAAAATAATGCATACATAAATATGTCATAAGCAATGTTTCAATATATTGGATGTGTAACCATGTAAAACGTACTTTGAAACCATCATGTAGCTATAAATCTGAGGTTTTGATGTTGTGATGAAACGGATTTTAATGAATGTACACAGATGCTTATTAAAAATCCAAATGCATTCGTTTTGAAGTTGGAAATAAATGAATGTATTCTCTAGACTTTTTAAACTGGACGGACTTTAATTTATTTGTTACAGAATTCCTTAAATCTATTTGCATTATTAATTTTACGATTGAGGTTTGAAAAGGTACATTTCCCCTTGATGTTCTCCATTGAAGAATAAATAATGTTTTTGACAATATTATTCATATGTGGCAATTTAATTAAATCTAAAATTAAATCTAATTTGATTTGGAAATTGTGGTAAATGTTTCAATAAATGACGGATATCGTCTATGAAGAGTCAAAATAATATAAACCCATATGTCACTAACGAAATTTTTCAGTGTAAAAAACTGTGCCTTGCGACTAAAAACTGTACAAATGCAATGCAAATTGTTTTTTAAGTTCTTTACACAAAAATTAACCATCGCTATCACTACGCACTTTCAATACCTGTTGTTTTGACGCAATTTACCTGCTTGGTGTTTCAGGGTATTATTTTTTAATTTTGGCTGCAGTGGTTACCAAACTTTTGGATAAAAAAGATTTTGCAAAATTTTGATGTTTGTTAACAATGTAGGAAGATAGGACCCTTTGGTTCTATGAAACGTTGCATGGAATTTCAAACTTATTTATTTTCTATTTTGTAAAAAACCAAAAATGGGCAGCGAGTATATGGTTAACATTAGTAGGTGGGGTAGTGTTAACACGCAGAAAAAATTCCAAGTTTGTAGCGACACATAACATCGGACACTTTACGTGTAAAATAAAAAATTTGAGATTTCAAAAGTGTTAGAATATAAAATTTTGAGTCGTTCAAAATTATTAACATAATAAATTTAGAGGCAGTCCAAATTGTTTAAAAAAGAAATTCGATAGATTTAAAATTGCTAAAATAATAAATGTTTGAACCGCTAAAAATTTATAGCTTAAAAAATTTCAAAGGACTAAAGGAAGAAGTTTTCTTTGTTCCATTCCTCTCCGCGTCTCGCTTCTTTTGCAAAGTGTCATTTTCCTTCCAGCGCTGCCAAGCCTCATTCGCCTTCCTAGTATCCTCTTCTTTCTTTTTTTCCTCCTTTTCCTTTTGCAACCTCAACTCGAGTTCCATCCTCTTCAGACTTTCCTCCTTCCGTTTCGCCTCCTCGTTTTGAATCCGTCGTTGCTCCGCCTCTCTCTTCTTCCGTTCCTCCTCCCGACTTTGTTTCTGAAAAATTATTTCCCGCTGTCTCCGCTCCTCGTCTGCGCGCTTTCTCTCCCATGCTTCCCGCTTCCTTCTCTCTTCCTCTACCCGTTTCAACTCAACCTCCATTTTCCTCTTGAGCTCCTCAGCTTCGCGGCGTCTCTCCATCGTTTCTCTTTGCTTGCGTTCATTTTCATTGCGACTAAATTCTTCGAGTCTTCGCAAGGCGTCGTTGGCGTTTTTCATGTTGTCATTTGTGCACCTGTAGATCCCATATAAATGTTCTCTCTGCTTTCGAATCTCCGTTTTGAATTCCTTGTAGTTGGAATCGTGCTCTAGAATTAGAAAATGATAGTATTTTAAAAACGCTTATAAAATGAGTTTAAGAAACTCTTTAATTGGTTTAGAAATCAGTTACATTTGGGTATGAAAAAATCAAATGGAAACTTACTCTTATCCATTGCTTTGTGAAGTTTAGTAGTCGTAGTAAAATTATCAGTAGTAAGTCTTCAGTGTGTTTTTCAATTTAATATTTCTCTTTGGTCCTCACGTTCACCACGACAAACTATCTCTTGGTATCTAACAGTAAAGTGCGGAATTTATACTTGTAAGGAAGGTACATTTTTTAATGTTGTCATATATGTACAGATAGTTAGAACTTTCCGTGTGTTAATACAACAAAGGACATTGTAAGGTCTTTTTCCTGTTGAAAATATTCAAGGTAATTTCTATTGTACTAATGATAAATTCTGTGAAACAAAATAGCCTTCGAATTCTCGGCGCCTTTTTCCAAGCAATCTCCATACCATAACAATTGAATTTCTGGGAAATATTACCTTTAAATACCCTACAAATTTTTCGTTCTAATATACTCTATCCAGATAAAGTTTTAAAAACTATTAAAAACTATACACAAAGCATAACAGTTATTGAAAACTTCATGCTATTACTTGAAACAAATCTAGTACATGAAGAACATACCTTCTCTAATCACGTTACTCAGCATATAGCACCAGGAACAAAGTATTTCGCACGTAAAAACCAAAGCCGTAATAAACATGAAAAAAATAAAAGCATAAAAAATCAAATAAATATCAGAATCTATGAATGACAATGCTTTTGCTTCATTTACATCTATTTCATCTTCATTTGCATATTTGTTATACATATTTTCCCATTTGCACCAAAATGCATATAAGCCAGAGTTTGCAACACTTCTTAGACGACGCTTAACCCATCTGTAGTTCTTGTTAATTCCTGTACTAATGTATATTTTCTTGTCCTGTGACAAAAGCGAATCTTTAGCTTTTTTATTGTGGGCAAAATTTTTTTGCAGTTTTGCTCCAACTTGTTTCGAAATGTTTCGAATCCTGCTCCAAACTAAGTTGAAACTTTTTTCCGTCGTAATTACAGCACCGGGCCTGTTAGTTGTAGTCATTGCCATGAGTGGTTGAAGGTCCTGCGGTTGTACTAAATATGCACAGTTTGAGCTCATATTTACAACTGTGAGTAACGCAGCGTCTAACAAGGGTTTGTTCTGCGAGAAGTAAAGTGTCGTGTTTAGCCCTTCTGTTTCAACCTTTTGCGCTGATCGTAAAATTGAAGTAAGTTGGCAGAACAGAATGCATTCTTCGATTACAATTTGCCGGCAATTCCTTGGATCGCATACGAGACGGAATAAATAATTACTTCTAACTTCCAAATTCATTTCATTTGCTGCAAAACTATCTTCGATGACTAAAGCATTCGCCTCTCGTGAGTGCAAAACCACGTACAAATCAAACTTATTCTTGAGGATGTCGATCAAATACTTCCACTCTGTTTCATACGGATTCTCTGTCAGGAAGTTCGATTTGATCATTCCTTTGTAAGCGTTGGTGAGAATTATTCCAAAAATAATCCACAATGCAAAGAGAAACTTGAGCACTCTTATCACGTTAAAATTGAGTGCGCGCGCAAACGTTTCTTTCCCTCCCTGTTCAACTAAAATGCGAAGAATTGAATACCATGAATCCTGAGCCTGCGTAATTGCACAAACTTTTTCTCCCTCATTATCAGATATTTTGGTGGAGACAACAACAAATAACGTCGTTGTCATCATTGTTACAGCCATCGAAATCCAAACAGCGGAGTCGAATAGTCCTATGTACATTGTAAAAGATGATTTCGGCGTAAAGACGCGGTCGGCTGTAATAAACATGTGCTTTATGGTAAAATCCAAATGATGCGATTCTAAATTTCCGCGCAAGACAATTGGAACATCCATGAAAATTTTTGGCCAAAAATGTAAATATTGGTTAGAGCCTAATGAGCCAGGGAGACTTAAGTTTGTATCACTCAGAATAAATTCCAGTGTGGCGTCGAGAACAGAACTGCGCTCTTCTCTCTCCTGTACTAAACGATCAAATGGACTTGTGCCTTCCTGTTGTAAAATCCTATTGCGAGATTCGTTTGACATTGTAACATACCACGGAGCATTATGACCGTCATCTAGGAACGCGTCGTAGAAATCGTGAATCTTACGATAATTCGCTTTATTCAGTTTCGAATTTCCGCCCATGTATGAGCTTGGAATGCGAACTAATTCCGCATGCGGCGAGATATGTACACGTTTCCCCTTTGAATACAGTTCTAACAAATATTTACAGCGTAGGCATACCAAATAAGCCCTTACTATTTTATTACTGGGATTAATTATGAGTCCAATTGTTGGATCGACGAAGGTAGTTGATCCTATATAAACGTTCTGAAAGTAGGATATAATTTTTGTAAATTTGAATAAGTCCACATGCCGATCTATAGGCGTTTGAAACACAAACACATGTGTTTGTGGAAATATAACTGGAGCTGTTGTTTTGGTATTGCAAACCACGCTTACCCACTCTTCCAAGTTGTGCACGTACGTCCAGAGATTCATTTGATCAAGCTTATCGAGAAACTTTGAAATGCCAAATCCCGCAGTTGCAAAAATTGTTACGGAGCATTTCAAGCTTCGCATTCGATGTACAGTCGGAGCCCCAGGAGAATTCTTAATCCGCGCTTCAGAAATCCAAAAGTTGAAGCCAGATGAGGTAAAAGCCTTCTGCATTTGTGAATATGACGCTAAAGCATCCCCAATGTTTACCACGTGAACAAAACAGTTTCTGTAATAGTTGCTGATTGTTCCCAATGGAATCTGTGAATGTGGGGTTGCAACTATTTTAGTTTCTACTTTTAGGCTTTTAGAGCTACTTATCTGAACGTGATATTTGAAAACATTTAAAAAAGATAGTAGAAGTACTTTTACCACAAACATGATTTGTTTTTTAATTTTAATTCAAGCAAATATTGCAAGCACCATTAAGTTATCATGTCCGAACTTTGAAAAAGCCTTCAGCTTCGGTTTGCCAGCAAGTAATGATTGAAAGAATCAGTTTCAGGTTGAACATATTCCCTTTATAAATGTAATAAAAATGATTAATTTTAATTTTGGCGGCCTAAATGCAATGCAATGGTACTTTCCCATCACTCTTAGTTTGAAATTTGAGTACTCTCAAAGTGGCATGTGGCAATCATGGCATAATTGTTTTCTTCACAGTTCCATCTTAGGCAACAAAGCAGTTGTCAAGAGAACAGCAAATTAGAATTTAAGTCTTGTTTTTGTATTTAAGCTGGATATGGTTGCAAATCATTCAGAAACACTTTACATGCACATACAAAAGCATCACCAAGTAAAAATAGATGTACTTCCACTCTTGTCACCTTAATAATATTATAATTGACGTATAAAAAACTCTTCGGAGTCACAAGTACGGTTTAAATTACTTTTAAAAGGAGCTATACTTGTACTTTAGCCCGTCAATTTAAACCGAGCTTTTCGACAACTTGTCAAAAGTTCTCAAAGAAATCGACTCGTGTACTCTTGCCTACACATCTACGTCGACTCAGGTATAATTAATGAAGATGCTATACACATGTATACATATATATTTATAACGCCAGCCGATATAACGTAATTTTCCCTATAATGACACATATAACCTTTCTCATCAAAAAGCCCATGCCTTATGATGTTAAATATGCGGTTATGGCGTACATTTTATAACGACATTCTCACCACACCGTCATGCTGCAGACTGCCCTATATTTGCATTCGCGTTTAAATAGTAGATTTTATAACGTCATGCATATTTGGTTTGCACATATATTTAACTGCCATACATACATAATTATTCAGTTACAAGTAAAATGAGAATTTATTTCATGCAACGACTAACAATTGTGTACTTCATTAGGTAACCGAACGTTATACAGTATAAACTATAACGCCTGGACGTTATAGCTTATAGCGTCATCTCCATATAACGTACATGAAATCGGTCCCGTGAAGTGTCGTAATAACAAAGTTTCACCGTATAAGATTTCGCATCACGACTTTTAGTCACGACAAAACCTCATTTTGTGTTTTTAACATGCTAATACGTAACTAGTAAATTAATAACATTATCAAAAATGTATTTTAATCCTCCTATTATCAATTCGTTGTTGTAATATGTGAATGAACCAATATTGATTTTTAAATTTGTGAAAGCTTTTAAGTTTAAATTATACCACTGCGTTAAACCTCGTGTGAACCGAGGTTCATTTACTGCATCCTTTGAGTTTCCAAAATGCTTTCCAGGGCAAGAGAGCAATTTTAGCAATCGACCAGAGTAAGTGAATACTTTGGAACACAAGTACCCTGAGGAGGTAAAGATTACCAATCCTTGCCAACCCGCAAAGAACCACGTCACTTGAGAAACTACATCGGGTGCTCTTATTGCAAGGTACAGAGCCATAGTAGTTGGGGTATAAAGAGTAACTTGTGATATTAACAATGGGTAGTATCCAACGTCGTTTACAGCAGTTATTAAAATTCGAAGCTCCCGATAAACTTGGACGGTAGACCGCGGATAATGCAAAATTTCTCTGGTCCAGCACCCACGGTTTTCCTGCGAGAATGTTGCTTTGTTTCCGAAACATGTATTGCTACATGAAAACAAAATGAAATTATTCATTTCAAAATATATGTAAATAACACATGAAGATAAAATACTCAACATACCCCATTTGCTTTAAAATCTCAGTAGTGATTTCAATCTGGGCTATCATGGTACAAAGACAAATTGATCCTTGACAAATTAAAGTTGCAAAACCAATGGAAAGTAGCACACTATTTACCGCAAGTTAAACGCAGTTGAAAAATGTGAAGGTACTTTCGAACGAACTTGCTGAAGTATGTAAGGGGAAAATGTGCAAAGGACTTGTCGGGTATTGTTGGAGTATAGCAATTACCATTGGGAGGTTAAAAATTGCTCCAACGTTTAAGATAGTAGCAAAAATCCCCAGCATGTCTTTACGCTGGCGCCTTAGTTTCAACTTTTGCTTGGATGCGTATTTTCTGCAAAAGTATTTTTCATAAGCAAGAAGTTGTTTTGTACAACTCAACAATTGCTTGTGAAGCATAATTGTGAATAGGTGGAAATACGTAATGATCCATGATATGGCGCAACCATACAGATGCATTAAAGAATCAGTTGATAGAACGAAAGAACTGGATTTTACAAGCTTCCATGCACGCTTAGTGTAGATCAAAGAAATAATTGTATTTACAAAAATACTCAGCTTCCACCAAAATAACCTCCATTTGGACGTAGTTAACTCCGGAAAGCCAGAGTTTTTTTTCATAATAAATGGGCCGCAGCATAAGTAATGACACCAGTAGTATCCAACAAAAATATTTTTGCGTAAAAATGGCGTAATAATCATTTTTACTTTGTTCAAAATGACAACTTTCTAAGAATTGGGATAGTATAGTCAGCTAGTACTACGTTGGAGATTTAGGTAGATGCAGTTTTCTACAGAGACTGACGGACAGAATTCAGAGTTGTTCACTAATACTAATACAACTTAGAGAATGGAATGCAAACGATGGACTTATTGAACTAACAAGCACTGGAAACCCCAACATCACGTTGCCACGTGCGTGATACGATAGTATCCTTTACTTGTAAGTCCACAAAGTTTTAACTTTAATGATAATATGGGCCACATCTTTGATAGTAGTTGCAAACTTGCCTCCCAATATTTTCTATACACGAGTATTACATTAGTCAAATAATTCGAATCGTGTATTAAAGTCATCATGAATAGAATCTGATAATTGTGATATATTTTTTTCAATTACTTTGCTACGGGAGTATTTAAATCATTTATTTAAAACCAAGCGAGTAGATTCATTATTATAAAAGTACAAAAAAGCATTTGACTAAAACGAGGAGTATGTATTAACAAACTTGTGCCTGAATTTTTGTTGAAAGCAATTATTCTATACGTACTGCGGATGCTCCTTCAGAAAGCCAAAAATTTGTTTAAGTCAGATTGTTCTTTTTTCCCGCACAGAAGAGCGTTCTAATCAGCTCTATATAAGGCGGAGTTGCTCTAAGGTATTTATTTTTTATATAACTCTTATCTCCGAGTTACGGCGTTTCCACTGTATTCAATTTCTGGAAAAACTCAAAAACAATTGGGTATCGCACAAAAGCAATTGACTAAAACGAGAAGCGTTTGCTTGACTGCTTATGTATATTTGCGTGCCCGGATATCACAGCGTTTTGTGGATTGGATTATAAAAAACTGGAAAATAAAATCGAAAGATGCATCAATATGATTGTACGGTTAAGAGTCTTGAACAATATATATACATGAGATGACAAAACGAGCAAAAATACGCTCCAAAAAACTCAAACATCTGCTTCTCTTTCAAATAACAAATAAGTAAGCCTATGAATGTTACTTAATTGCAGTAGCGACAACGGTAAAATACTTTCAAATCCTAAACTTATGCCACAAATATAATTATATTGTCTCTAGTAACCACAACTTTGACTGTCATTTCAGCAAACACGATTATTTGTTATTTCGTTATTGAAACTTAAATGTCTTCAATTTCAAAAAATGTTTTCACAAACACGAAAATTTGTAATTCTGCGATTTTTCCACAAAATCTTTTCTTCTAATTAGACATAACGACTAACGACGATGTCATAAACACTTTCACCCTGAAGATGACCACAACTGGTAATCGAAAGCTTGGCAAAAAAATAAATCATACTAATTTTTCTGAGTAAAATGATTTTTTATGCATTCACTACATTCAGTAAGCTATTGAGCATGTCAAAAAATTTCATTTACAACACAATTTTCGGATTGAAACTGTTGGACTTGTGCAGCTTAGCGCTTAACTAATAGAAGGACAAACGGCTGGCGTAAATTTTCTACGCAAGTAATCTACAAATTATATCTGGTTTACAATCCTGGTTTAACCTTTTTGTGGATTAGATGAGTTACAGATGTATTAATTTCAGACAGTGTAGACAGCGTGTTTCATTCATATAAACTTATGTTTATATATTCTTCAAGACTCATAACAGCTCAATCGTAGTAAAGCAGCTATCCATTTTAATTTCTAATTTCGTTTTATAATCCACAAAGACAGATTAATGTACACATGCATAAAAACGAAGAAAGCGCTCATAGTTTTGTGTGTGATTGCAAAAGATTAAACCATTTTAGTGGTTTTTCTAAAATTAAATTAGTGTATTGCAATATAATTATGAATATTTTAAAGCATATGTATTTTCTACGATTTTGGTTTTAGATATTTGCTTGTATAGAAAAAAATGACGGAAAAGTTGGGAATTGCATACTTAAATGGGTAAAATTATTAACGTTAAACAGATACACAATTACGAGCATATGACACCACATCCCGCGATGGTAGCAAAATATTTTATTGTTGTGACTTTATTTCTTCCCACAAATAGAGGTAAAAGAGTTATAGCGCCAGTCGCACGGACAACTTTGTCTACAGAAAATCTGAGATATACTTTTACTGCCGAAAATATGCATAAGTTGATGAATAACTGATTATTAACACACGTGTACATTTATGTACAAATTTACAATTACGGCTTAACTTTTTCGTTAATAAGACGGATTGATTCGTGAGCATGTGCGTATAAAATTATTACGCAGCCCGGAATTCATTATGCTGTGCCCTATTGATATAGCGTTATTTTATGGACGCGCAAAGTGAAGGTAAGAGGAGAGTACGCTATGCACAAGGGTTCTTTACGATGTAAAGTATTGGCGTACAGAAGTGTTTAATTATACCGTAAAACTTGAAATAAGAGCTCGGGCTATCATTGTAAATATTGACGCCCCTCCCCGGCTATCTTTCGAGGCCGGCTCTCTTTTGAGGCAGGCTCTCTTTACCAACTAGGCATTTATGGGCTAGAAGTAGATGATAATTATTATATTGTATTAAAATATTTTGAAACAATGGAGTGGTTTTAATGAACTACTTCAGCTACTATTATTAGGTATGCAAATGTGCGGTAGAAAAGCATTATAATTAATGCGAATCTTCATTACTCAAAATAAATTATGGGAAAATTGGTAACAAATACGAAAAAAACCTGAAATTACGGTAATCTAATTAATCCTCAGACTCACTATCAATTATAAAAATTTCATTTCCAGGCAGCTCATCTTCGTGTTTTACTTCATTATCACTTATAATGGCCTTTTCATTGTCAGTGTCTCGATAGTGAACCAACATATCCCAGCCTGCGCGGCAGAAATTTCCTTCCTTCAAACAAGAAAGCCATCCAAAGCCACAGTAAGGCCGCACGCTTGGAAATATTTTTCAATTTGCTCAGCCGGTAAAGCATTCCATGATTCCTTTACCCGCTTTGTAATAATTTCCATTCCAATTATTAGCTACAAGTAGTAAAATGTAAGTCTGCAGCAGCACGGAAATGTAAAAAGGGACCAGCAATCAGAAGGAGGCTATCTTTAGAGGCAGGCTCTTATATCAAGTTTTACGGTATGCATAGGTTTGACCCGGCATTAAAATTTTTCGATTTTGTATGTTGCATACTATTCAGTTTTGTATGCTTGTTCCAAATATGTTATTTGCTTGTGAGCTTTAATATTGCTTCTAATCAGTGGCTCCGGAACCGGGGGGGCAGACGGGGCTCAAGCCCCCTCCTGGAAATTTTCAGAGGGGGCAGAGCCCCCCCTGGAATTTGCTGAAAATTTGATTTTTTCAGAACAGTACAAACATATTAACGGGGTTTAGCTATCAAAGTAATGTAATTTTCGCGAAATAAATGTAAAATTGTAAAACATCGCGTTTCCTTTGCCAATATAGCTTAAATTATTATTGAGGCAACCAGAAAAATGATGTTTTAATTTTTAAAAGTGCTTTCTTCGACTTCCAAAATGTCAAAAAGGGTTGTTTTTTGTCTGAAAATGATAGAAGGTTGCTTTTTTGAGCTCCTAATGTTTTTAATGCACTTTGAAATTGTAGATAGTGCGTGATGCGTTTTTCGAGTCCAAAAATCTTAAAATAAA
>JAAXYX010005431.1:0-10907 GCA_036851915.1 Ptenothrix huangshanensis | reverse complement strand
ATCCATCTGACTCATCAGCTGACCTAATTGACATGCAAGAGGGAAGCAAGTGCAGCGGTAAACCTTAACCGTCAATGTGGGAAAGAGTAGAAGGGACAGGGGAAGGACAAGAAAAACATAATCATCTACCTGATATTGAAATAAGGCTAAAATCAAAATATATAAATTCACGTGACATGACGTTCATTAGTATTAGTGGTAGTTGTGCAAAGTTATATTCCCCTATTACTTACAGTTATTAGAAGCAAAATATTGCAAAAACTTGTGTATTTACAAGGTACTAAAATATCAAAGTATGTACCCACAATTAATTCTTGTTATACTATTACTATAACTGAGCATGTTATGTAATTAATTTCAGCCATTATAATAAAGGAGTTCATCGCAAGTCCTTTGAGACCACCACCGCTAGCCACCTGGGACTGAGTCAATAGTAATAGGCAATAGAGTACAGAATGACTATTACATAAAGTGTTTTCCATCGTAAAAGGGATTAATACAAGAAATAAAAAAGTCTGCTAGATATAATTATAATTCTATGGCTGCGGTTGTATTTCCTTTGTACTCTCATCATTGGTCAATATGCTTCATGCAATACACCTGTGTTTTCATTTTTATCAATTTGCTCCGCAGCAGTTGTCTCTCCGACGTAAGGCCTCTTTAAGAATGAATTATCTAATTGCTTTCTTTTGTTTCCTATGACCTTCTTTCTTACCTTTTACAACCGGTGACTGTATTTACCTTGTTATTACTCATGATTTTCGCTTTGCGGCATTCACAACGAATGTAAAACATAATTAGAAAGCATGGAAACTGTGTGACTGTCATGTCAGTCGCGCTGTAAAAGTTTATCTAATCTTTATTCAGAGTGAACGTCTCCATCGGCACCGAAAATTCATTTCATTATACCGAAAAATGGAAATGTGTGTAGGTATACACGTAATTCATTAAGTTTATGAACCAACAAGTGTGGTTCATCCACCACAATTGTATCCTGAAATTACGCAATAATATAGTTAACAGTAATATATTTTTACTGTATATGTACAGCGGAATAAATTAATTGTTCACTGTGCGAATAGAAGATGATTACCTCGAAATGCAATGGGAGTCACGATTATCGCAAGTTCAACAAACCTACCGGATGATGCTTGCATAATTTCTCAACTGGGTCCGGAATCGAATGACGATAATTTCGATGCAATAACTGCCCATCTAATAAATTATAAGTACTTATAATTAATCACAAATTCTAATTTCATGCTTTGCCTGTTATTGTTACAATCGTTCATGGGGTTGTTGCTTTCCATGGTCACTCTGCGAAATACCCACCTTTCTCCAAATTGCATGAGCAAGGCCTTAACTTTGGACAAACATATGTACATGCAATTCATACATAACCTGTATAAATATAATGAAAGGTTCAGATTAGTAATTTAGGTAAAATGTCTCAAGGATCCTTTGGGTCTCAAGTTGGCGGTTGTCGGTGTTGTTATTGCAACAGATAATTACATAGAATGTTGGATGCAAAAAACGCCCTTTTAATCGTGTTTTGATAGTGAATGGTCATCCCGTTCATTCAATTTCGACTGTTTGTTTTGCCGAAATTGTAAACATAATTATGTCCTAACTAAACCCAAGATTGCTAATTGAGTTGGAAGTTTGGAAGTAGAAGTGGGCCAGGGGCAGTTGTATAGTGCCATGTATTATGTAGGAGAGTAACTTTGCGGAACTTGAGGAAAGTTGGTTTCAGAGTTTGCTAAAAGTTTGTGTGCTTTGAGTTGGACATGAAGAAATAGCTAGTAGTTAGCACTGAAGGCCAACGACAAATGAGTTTATGGCATAATGACCATCACATTCTTTTTGTGTACATGTTTAAGAGGCACCAAATGAATCCATTATAGAGTACAAACACGTTGAAATTCGAAGCTAAAATATCTAATAAGATTCTTTATTGATAAACCCCGTTTTGGTATATGTATTATAATTATATATATATTTACTTATGCAACTAAATCATACAGTTACCGTTTTTTAGCTTCTCTCGTGGAACCAGTAACTGCGATAAATGATATTCAACGAAACTTTGAATTCCGACAAATAAATTCATTAAATGTTGAATTGAATCCTAATGACTAAGCTATGCCAGCATCTTTGGCCATGGAGTAGAAAACGGAGTTGCCATCCTCCAGCAAATTCTGCGGACTGGCGAATTCCACAATTGCTCCTTCGTTCAAAACCATTATCCTACAATTGAAAGTTTTTCAATTAACAATTTGCAATAGTTTTCTGATTATTATTGGTGTAATTCATTTTTAAAAATTGCATTAACTTTTTTAGTTTTATAATTAACTAGGTAATTATTCGTAACAAAAGCTGGTCTACCTGTCACTGTCCAGGATAGTATTTAAACGATGAGCGATGGTCAGGACAGTACAGTCCATAAATTCACTACGAATAGTTTGCTGGATCAAATCATCCGTTTCTAAATCCACAGCAGCCGTTGCCTCATCCAGAATAAGAATCCTCGTTTTCCTCAATAAAGCGCGAGCTAGACACATTAGCTGGCGCTGCCCCATACTATTTAAAAAATGCACACGAATGAAATAATTTCGTGTTTATACTAGATAAAAATAATTTAAGGCTATAATTAGAGTTTACCTCAGATTCTCTCCACCCTCACTAATAGCATGTTCCAAACCAGTCGGAAGGGTACTGACAAACTGTTTTAAATGAGCATATTCTAAAGCGTGCCAAATATCACTGTCAGAATATTTATTAAATGGATCCAAATTCAATCGAATCGTTCCAGCAAATAGCACAGGATCCTGAAAGAAATGCAGTATAGGATGAGACATATATCAAATACAAATATTTTATTGTTGCTTTAATCTTCTGCGTTAATGCGTGCTTACCTGTGGAATAATCGTTAGTTTGCCTCTAACGTCGTGTAGTCCCATTGTGGACACATCTAAATCGTCAATTTCAATAGAGCCCCCGGCGGCTTCAACAAGGCGGAACAATCCCAGCGTCAACGAAGATTTTCCGGCTCCGGTTCGTCCAACAATACCAATCTGAAATTGTGAAGGGAAATGCAAATGTGTTCATTGGGCATATACATACTGTATCTTACTGGTCGTTGACGATCCAAAATATGTTAACCGCAGTAGGCTCCTATAGCAGAATGCTGATGTTGTTGCTGGACCCTAAGCATTCACTATGCTCAGCACGGGGCATACTGCAGTTAACTCATTTTGGTTCTTCAATGAAATATAGCTATAGCTAATATGATTCATACCTTTTCTCCAGGTTGAATATTGAAGGACACGTCTTTGAGAATTAAATCCAGTCCACTTCTGTATCGTAACTGAAATCCTTTAAACTTAATATTTCCTCGTTGGGGCCAAGTATCTGGGGGTTTATTTTCGGGAATTTCCCACGCAGCTTCCTACCCAAACATGTTAATTATTATCATGTCGCCGTCATCGAAACAGAAAACCAAAATCATCCACTTTATTGACTACTAGATACACATAATTAATTACGATTACCAATTAGGATTATCAATAGTAGTCCTTACCTGAGGCGTTTCTCCATATTCTTTCATGCGCTCAATAGCAACGACATTGTTTTCCACGTCAGATGTCATTCTCACCAGCCAATTTAGAATTTGTGTGACTGTCAAAGCGTACGAAACGGAGAGACCAACTGAGCCTTCACCAGGTTCAGAGATGACCGCAAACAGAGCAGCAAAGAAGGTTATCAAGTTTCCTACTGTTTCCAGCCGAATGGCCAACCATCTACAGGCATCACTTTTTGTTATTTCCATTATTTTTGGTCATTTCTTTTAAGATGTGACAAAGTAGTCGCATTAAGTTTTGTTCGAACCTGTTAGCTACGATTGATGGATAATAGGAAATGTGATTGTGGTCCACTTGATCTTCGGACTGATTAATAAATTGACGCTGCTTTCCAAATGCTCGAATGGTCACTAAACCTGTTAAGGTTTCACTGAAATGGGTGTAAATGGGCGATCTAGACACAGACTCAAGACGCTTCAACTGCCTTGAAGATGCCACATAAAATCGCTAAGATTCAAACGGATAATTGTAATATAATTATTATAGGTATTTAAATTCTGTAGGATTTAAAATCATCATTTGGAAGAAATTTGAGTAGAATGAGGTTAACCTGAATTAAGTAGTAGATAATAAATACTGGGACTATCACAGCTAGAAACCAAGGAGTACTGTAAGAGACAGCTACTAATGTTGACGCAACCTAAAATAATGCACAGAATAAAAGAAATTTCGATTTTTTTTCATTCAATTCATTTAATTTCCGTTTGGTAAGTTCTAATGAATCAGCGTCATGGCATAGTAAGATGATCGAATCTCAAAATTAGGTCTAAAATTGGGTATCTAGATGTATAAGTCACCACGTTTCAGACCCATTTTAAATCCAAGTATTAAAATTTACTATACTACCAGATCCAAAAATATTTTTTAGGTCTGTCTTGTGTAAGCGTAATCGATATTTCAAATCTGTTATTCCTTCTTTAATTCGAGAATTAAACTCAGTTAACACTGATGATGTATCCAAATCACATATAATATTTGACCAACAAACGACTCAAGATGATTAATTTGTTTTTTAGTATTAACTGTTTTTGTTCTATAAGCTCTGTTAGATGTTAATCATAGTTTAGAATTTCAAGTTTACCTTACTCATTACTTATCGTCTGCTATCTATAAATCTGTCACTGAACGTTTTTTTCCCTTGCTATTGAACTTTCTTTTTCATCTATGTGTCTGTATTTACGTATGTTAAAATGACGAATAAATTATTATTATTGTTGTAAGAATAACTACCAGAAATAGCGACCTCTATAATAAACTATAAAACTTACTTCAAATACGCATTCCATCCAGGATCGGAGATTAGAAGGAAAAGTGTTGTCAACAACTTCAACATCCTTAGAAAACCGATTGACAATTCTTCCCAAAGGAGTGGTATCAAAGAAAGACATCGGAGATCTCAATATACGAACTAACATTTTATCATGCAAATATTCGGCTGCTCTTAAACTCCCTAATGACATCGTAACAGTAGCCATGAAAATGACCAGACCTGAAAGTTTTTACTATTAGAGTATACGCCTTACACTACTCATTGACAAGTCAAGATTTTTTACTATTAAACGCTTTAGTACCCCAATTCAACTCTCGCTTAAAAAATATAACCTTAGGTTGTAATGAAATAATTATAAGACACCTTTTCCGACCCCCAGGGCACCGTATACTCCCAGATACATATCTCGTCTTCGTGTGTCCAATGTCCCATTCACAATTGGTTCAGACGTCCATTGAGACAGCCAAATATTCGTGTACAGTGATAAACCTAACGAAGGTAATACAAAATAAAATAAATAATGAATAAATAATAACCAGCATAAAAAGCTGTCAAATTTNTCGCTTAAAAAATATAACCTTAGGTTGTAATGAAATAATTATAAGACACCTTTTCCGACCCCCAGGGCACCGTATACTCCCAGATACATATCTCGTCTTCGTGTGTCCAATGTCCCATTCACAATTGGTTCAGACGTCCATTGAGACAGCCAAATATTCGTGTACAGTGATAAACCTAACGAAGGTAATACAAAATAAAATAAATAATGAATAAATAATAACCAGCATAAAAAGCTGTCAAATTTCGTACACCTGTTGCAAGCACACTTGCAATCGATAATAAAATAACAGGGAAATACAAAATTCCAATACGCATTAAAGAACATAAGAATTGAAATGTACCTACAAAATTCCATTAAAACTTCGAACTGTAATAATTAAGTAATAAAGGCGTTAAAGTTAATACAAATACAATACGGTAGATTCTTCTATAAGTTCTTACCACTGAAAATGACATACAAAACGATGGTCGCAATTACACGGTTTCGTCCTGCAGATTTCAGGTAATGCAAATAAACACCTCGTTTTACACTTCCAGTTTCGATCTTCTCATCTTCAATCAAGACTTCTCGTTCTCCTTCGTCTTTTTTAAAATACACACTCTGAGACCTTAGGAGTTTTGCCTGACTTGCCCTACGAATCAAGTAAAATTCTCGAGGGTCTTTCGTACTCTGCTGCAAATTATTTACACAGTCCAGTTAACATTATTATAATCCTTAATTAATTTGCATCTCCCGACTTAACTATACACAGATTTAGGTAGGTATATAATAATCATCATTAATCATGCATAATATAATATATATAAAATAATATATTTATATATTATAATAGATCAAAAAGTTATTCCTACTTCATCGTCTCTGGAAATTTTCCTGGTAAAAAAGTAAGACTGATCTTCGGTGACAGCTTCCAACTCTTCAATTGTTGAACTATCTTCATTTTCATGTCCCTCCACTGTAGTATGAAGTAATAAAAATTCTGAAAACGCGCCCTGAAAAGCAAAATTATTCCTCGGAGTTAAATGGGTTCATGGCTTGAAATTATGGCAAATAATGCTAGTAGTGTGTTTACCTTTCTTTCTAAGAGCTCACTGAAGGAACCAGCTTCACTGATCTCTCCATTATTCATCACAATAATGTGGTCCATGTGCGGCAAATATGTGATTCCGTGAGTGACTATTACTCTTGTTTTACTCGCCAGTATTCCCTGAGGTCCAATTACATTTTCAAAGAGCTGCTTGCCAACGTTGGAATCAACCGCACTCAAAGGATCATCCAAAAGATACACATCCGAATCACAGTAGGCTGCGCGAGCTAAGGATACGCGCTGTTTCTGTCCTCCACTTAAGTTTATACCCTACAAACAAATTAAAACCGAAACAGTTATTAAAAGTTTATACCCTGAAATTAAGTCACAGTCACAATTAAACCCAATGGCTAGTAATTGCCCACATTGCTACAATTTGTAACAGCTACCATGGAAATGTTAAAAAACCACCACTGAAATATTACAATTGTATAAATCTACCAAGTACAACGGCATTTACAATCCGCCGGGTTTCCCCCCTCGTTGAAAGTTTTGTTGTACCAATTTACAGCAGGTGTAACAGCAATGTCATTAAAAATAATAAAACCTTTTCTCCAATTTCGGTGAGGTCTCCACCAGGTAAAATTTGCAAATCTGGGCGTAACGCACAAACATCCAAAACTTTCTTGTACAACCTCGCGTCGTATTCCTTCCCGAACAAAATGTTTTCCCTCAACGTTGCGTTTTGAATCCATGCTTGCTGCGCAACGTAAGCTATTGACCCCTTTGATAACATTTAAGTCAATTAAACATTTCTAATGATTACCATTAACATTTAAAATTATAGTTACATTTATAAACAATGTCGTTATTAATGTCTGACAAACACCAGGAGAAGTAATTAAACTTACATAAGTGTTGACACTCCCACTTTGTTTATCCATCTCTCCTAACATGGCTGAGAGCAGTGAAGACTTTCCAGATCCCACTTGTCCTACGATGGCAACTAAAGATCCTCGTTTAATGTTCACATAAATATTCTTCAGAATTGGGAATTCATCGGCCCAAGAGAAATATCCATTGTCTATGGACACTGATGAATCTGAATGCAATTACATTAGTTAGTTTATTTAAACCATGATTGTAAATTCTAAAGATTTCAGAAGGTCGAGATGAATAATTACCAGATTGCTGTATGTGAGACACGCTGTTTGTATCCATTTCTTCTGAATTCATGAATTTATTCAAACGTCCTAAACTCACTTTTGCCTACGAAACACACCATAACTGAATGAGCATTATTTAGCATTAAAGTAATTAAATTAACACTGATATGTAGTTTTTTCGTTAGGTCTTTTACTTCAAGCGCGAATACTACAATCATGGGTAGCATACTCATCGGCAACCGCATGATATTGAACAGAGTAAGAGCTACAAAAGCTTTTTTGGCATCCAGTACATTATTTGAATCCATAAGTACGTAAGTTGCAAAGGAGCAAAGGGACACCTAAAGTAAAAAACAATCTAAAATAGACTGGACAATGTGATTGCAATATATGGACAAAATAACTGCTTTGAAACTCTTAACTGACTTACTAAAGACTGAATTATTTGCCTAAGGTGATCGAACTTACCAGAAATGGGGCCACATACCAAAGCAAAGTGTAGACACAATTTATAGAAGCCTTCCTCAAAATTACAAGTTCTTTTTGCCGAATTTCAGAAACCTGATCCTGAAACGAGGGCTCCCAAGCATAAAACTTCAAAACCTTGATTCCTGATAGAATCTCATTCATAAGTTTGACCCGATCATCTTTGCTTTTCATTTGTTCAACTTGCAGCTTCTGGACTATTTTATTTAAGTGCAAATTCAAAGGAATTAGAAGGACAATTATTAGTAATCCTGGAATAACTGCCACTCCTAACAAATTCCATAGGAAATAAATTGACAAGCCAATCTGAAGGGGAGCACTCCAAACCATGTTTACATAGGTAGTCAAATCGACAAAACGCTGACCGTCAACACTCATCAGATTAACAATTTCTCCCAAAGTAAATTCTTAAACAAATAAAAACAATTTTATTTTTTCCGTGATCATTATGAACCGTAAAAAATATTGACTTAATTTTACATGCATACAGTTGCATAATTAACTAACACGAATCGATAAAACATTTATATTTATAATAAAAATATTTTACCTCTTCGGGCTTTATTTGAGATGACCAGAGATTTTTGATAGATCGCCCCAACTAGGGAGCTTCGAACTCGCATTCCAACAATAAACATGCGTTGAAAATATTGGGATATTAAAATTGACTGGATCATTGATGTAAGAAGTAGGACCACTGCATAGAAATAGCCTTTCCACTTTTCTTCGTTTGAAGATACATGCTGAATAAGTAATCTAGTTTTTAGGAGTAAAGAAGTAAAGTTTGTGCACGTTATGAAGTAATTCGATCAGTACACAATGTTTTCCACAGTATAATTATTAGCTACCGTATTTCCCCCTAGTAAATTAGTCTAAATACTGCAAATTATTACTCCAAAATCTTTGGCGATACGAAATTTAACAAATCTTGAATTAATTTCAATACTGCGCCAAATAGAAGCACATCCCAATTGGCTTTGAAAAGTGGGGGTAAAATGCTTTTTAATTCCTTTGTCGATGATGCAATCGTTTCCTTTTTTTCCCAGGAGGATTTCGTCTGAGTTTCGTTTCCGTTGGAATACATCTGCTTCTGCTTGGTAGGAACGTTCTTGGCAGTAGAATTTCTATGAACATCATGAGTAATTCATAATTGTTTAAAATGGTAGTTTAAATGTTAGGGTTGAATACTAAACGTGCATTTTGTAATGCAGTAAATGAAAAATAACAATGGATTTATAAAGGATTACGGTTTTGGGGTTTTAGCGCAACTTGGCTTCCAGTACTTGTAGAAATTTTTCACCGCAGGCGTAGATTTATCATACGGATTCAAATCCCAAAGATCGTTGTATTCCAACGGTTTCTTGTAACCCTTCCAATGCAAGTTCCCAAAACCACTGGTAAGTTAGAATGGAAGGGAACGACGCATTCAATTCTGGACTTGGATTCTGGAGGAAAATCAGTTATTGCCAGTTTTGAATTACATTTGGTACTAATGTAACTATTTTCTTTAAATCTTGGAAAGATGATATATGTAGTTAAAATAAAAACTACTTTGGAAGCACGCTTCTTTTTTTCTACTGCATCGGAATGTTGTATACTAATTTTTTCTGCACCAACACCGGAGGCATCGTGAGGCACACAATGAAGAAGTAATTCAAGAATTAGGAGCGGATATGTAATCATTAAGATTATAAACGAATTCTTTTGATGCTCGTTGTCCTAAAATTTTGTGGAGTAAGATACAACAAATTGCTCAAAAAAATGGTAAATACTCAGTCTTTTATAATTATATTGGACACAGTATGAATTCTATTTTACTTGATTTAGCGGCAGACGCCGTAATTCGGTTCGGAATTCGAAAATCCCACAGCAAGTGGCGAAAAACCAAAAAAAGAACAATGTGCCAGATGTTTGGATTCCTTTACGTAGGTTGAATGTATGAAGCGCAAAAGCTAAAAACTAATTATATGTAAAGTTAGAGCATAATTATAACTAATTATTAAATGGAACAATCAATTATGACATCCAATGCTTACAAAAGTAGCAGCTTTGATCGAAGGAGCAATCCAATCGTTTATACTAATCTTAAATGCCGGATTCAGACTTGGTTTATACGTGAAAGCCAATTGTAGAATTTGAAGGATGATTAGAGCCAAGATGACAGCGCGTTGAGTCAAATTCAGGATTGTGTTAGAAATCCCACAGTGATTTGTATTTCTCATCGCATACGAAACTTCGAAGGCAGAAAGTAGCCACAGAAAACCGCAGGGAATCCAAACTAAAACAGTTTGCTCAAAGCATTTCGTGAAATCTGGATCCTCGGTGTACCAAGTCACATTTAAATCCTGAAAATGTGTAGTTTAATTCTCAATTCTTGCTTCAATTGCTCATGGTCTTAAAATTAATGAAAATGAGATTTATTTCAGATCCTCACCCAAAATGTAGATCCACAAAATTCGCTGATGTTATTCATAATTGAGTTTTGAAAAATAGTACCTATCAAATATTTGATCGTTTTTAAGGAGAAAATAATTGTGATCAAGAACCAAGGATCCTGCTAAGCATTTTCAGTAATTACCAAAAATTAAATTATCCGAATTGTGCGAAGATTTGGTCAAAAACCGGTTTTAATAATTGAAATGTCTTCTTGTTCTAATAACCGTATAGGATTGCCATTCTGGTCCAGTAATATCTGGAGGCTAACCTAAGTTTTGATCAGGGCTTTTGAATGCAAAAAATACTCGAGACAATGTTA
>JAAXYX010005430.1:0-10915 GCA_036851915.1 Ptenothrix huangshanensis | reverse complement strand
TTTGCTTTATGCTACATATTAAAGGGAAGAATATTTGGAGGGCAATCACTAGGTCCCAAATCAAAGGGCTACGTGCCACGTTTGGCACCTTGTTAACATGTTAAAATAGTCGTTGTGTTTCAATTGAATTGACATGCGTTGGTATATATTTTATTGCATTAGTGCGTGTTATAAGATTGCAGTCCTCTTTTGCTTGGCTCACATCGCAGTTACTTAATTCCTAGTTACCCAATTAAAACCAGTTGATTTGACGCTGGACTTTGGTCTAACCGCCTGATTTCGGAAAGTATCGCACATAGTTACAAGTAGTGTGTGTGCACGGAGTGGAATCAAAATACTATGAATATGTTGTAATTCACGTCAACTAGTAACTAGTTTGCGGGGAAAAGTACAAATGCAATCAGCAGGTTGTACTGACATTCTGTAAGCATAAACATGTGTAGCGGTATATTCGATTAGATCCCAGCTTTCACAGCCCCTACCTTAAACCTACGGTAATGCGTTAGGGAAACGATTGAGCCAGAGCTATGAATACAGGAGCAAATCGAGCAGAATGGGGTAGGGCTACCTCACTCAAACCTAACTAATTTCATTACTTCTTTCTTTGCAAACAAATTGAGGACCAAGGCCAGAAGGTCTGCGATGGTAAACAGAAATAAACTATCGTTTTGAGCACGCTAATAATTCATTTTGATGTTTGAATTCCTTTAACCTCTTTTCCAACAAAACATGTAACGGTTCTTTTGTAAACACATGTAGCAGACTATTTTAACATGTTTGTCTTTACTAACAATGTATGTTAGGTGCCAAACGTGGCACGTAGCCCTTTGATTTGGGACCTAGTGATTGCCCTCCAAATATTCTTCCCTTTAATATGTAGCATAAAGCAAAAAAATGTTTCTTTGAATTCATCATACTTAAAAATTATTTTAGTAAACTGTTTTTACTAATTAGTAATTAGACTATGTTAACGAATTTGCTGAAAGGCTAAATGCCCAATTTGGGATCAATGTATGTTGGACATTGGGCATCTAGCTAAAATGTGTAATTACTTTTTTAAACTCATGTCAATAAGATCCTAATTATGTAAAAATATCAGGGAATTTTACACCACCTAAGATCGAAAGCGAAATTTATTTTAGCAGTTAAGTGTAACTCTCCTTAAATCCAAATTGTAACTATTTGCATAAAAATTAAAGGCAGTGTTTATGCAGGTGAAAAAGAATGGCTTCAAAGTTGAATTTAGTCACAATTGATGATAGGATATAAAATGTTCTAATTTGTGCATTCAGAACTTATTAAGTTTATCCTGCCGACTTCCAAATGCTTCGAATGCCCTGGTTCAAAATGCCCAGCATTTTGGGTATTTATTGCCCTAGTTTTTGCCCCACCCAAAATATCCGAATTGCCTGGGCATTTTGAATTGGCCATTCCTAATTACACTAAATATTACTACTGTTAAAATTCCTAATTTGACTCCCATTTAAAGCTGCTCTGGCCAAAAAATTGTGAACGGCCACCTAAGACCACCTTAACCCTCCCCCGCTCAAGCTAATTTTACATTTCCCGCTCTCCTACCGCGTGGCGTCTTTATTTCTCAGAACATCTAAGATAGCACACAATTTCACGCCTTCCTTGTAAAAATCTATGGCAACCCTATCATAGCTCTTGGTCACCCTAGTGGAAAAATTTCAAAAAATCACTTTTTTTTACTTTTTCTTAAAACGTCAAAATACGCCTATTTCAGCCATTTGCAACATTATTTTTTTCAATTCCCGTCCCTTACCCTACAATATACTTGCAAAAATTTTCAAACGTTACTTTTCCCATTTTTCAAATCCTTTCCACGCCCAAACTACTCCTCGCAGCGCCACCAACTATTTTTTTCAAAATTCTTATTCACCCACGCTACATTTTGTTTATCTAGCGTTTTTCCGTATCTCTCATACCGGAGCCGTGCAAAATAAAACCATTCCAGCTTTCCGCCTTTGTTCACCAAAACTTGTTTTTCCTCTACACGCCACATTTATCAAGCAAATCTCACGTACGATACACCGTTTCAAAGCCCTTCAAAAACCACACAACCACATGCTTACGACACATTTCCCCCCTCGCTTCTTCTGTGATTATAACACAAAACAAACTTCTTCATACATGTTTGGCTCCAAATTTCAAATCATATTTTGAATTTCGGCGCCAAGTATTTTTCAAACACCAGTAAACGACACAAGTAAAAGCAAACAAATTTTCAAACTTGTTCATGTTGTCTAACGATAAGTACTTTCACTCTCAACACCCAAGCGTACAATTCCTACAATCGTAAATATCCTGAAAATGCTAAATATTCGCGTCGCGAATTCTCACCACCCTTGACCTGCAGGTTTCAGGGTTAAAGCAGTTGTCACAAAGCAATTTTGAACCACCATTTTAAAATCGTGCTGGCTAAGCAACCATAGCATGGCAACGGCATAAGTTTTGTCACCAAGCTGCGAGGACAGTGTTTCTGTGGTAGTTGTTTTGTTTAAAAGATACAAGCCTTATGCTTTTGCTCGTGCTGTATCCTCTGTTACGGTAGGCATACAAAAATGTTGCTACTGATCAATGTTGAAATTATATTACACTAACACAGTGTTTCAGTGAAACGAGATTTATGAAATATTGAAATAAATAAACAAATGCTAAAAACAAATGCTTTGTCATTACTCCTTTATTTTGAATTTAGTCAGTAAAACTTTATTCATATTTAACAAACACAAGCGGATTAATTTTGATCAAGGACGTTTTAGGTGGCACGTTCCAGTCGCGTGACAGCATTGACCTTTGACTGGTTGGCCAGGGGGGAAAGGAGTTGGATTTGGCATTGTGGTTGGCGCTGGCGTTGGCGCTGGCGTTGATGTTGATAATGGTGCTTGAATTGAAACAACTTTATCTAAGACATTTGTGGAATTCTGAATACTTCCCGCCAAAGCATTGTTAATTTTTCCATTGGCAGTTCCACCAACGCCCAAGGAATCCTTGGTACATTTTCCGCAATTTCTGAATATCATTCCACCCACTAATACTCCGCCGAGAAGGACGACCCAAAACCACGGATTGAAAAACTGTCCACTAATGCCTGAAGATACATTGCAGTTACTCACGTCAACATCGCTCGAATCTGGGACTAAAAGACCTGAGTCTTTAATTGTGCCTGTTTTTTTGTTCTGATGATCTAGAGTTTGCATTGCTTCGTTGTAGATTTCCGACGGAATTCCGATCTCTGTGAGTGATTTAGTAACTGATTTTTTGAATATTTTATCCGAACTAAAAACTTTCAGTTGACCTCCACCTTGATCTTGAAGTTGAACTTGAACTTGTTCGTCATTTTCATAATCAGTGTCTGTAGATTTGATTTCCTGACCTACAGTTTGAGTAGCAGATCCTTTTCGTTTTCCTTCTAATAAATGTGTTGGGGGTGCATTTGAATTCTTTTGATCTTCGGGATTAGTTGCAGTTTCCTCATCTGCTGTTGGGCGAACCTCATCATCATCTGTACCGGTGTACACTGCAGCTTCGCTTAGCACCGATATTAAAGCATTGGTGGCACTTTCAAAATCTGCGGAGTTACGACGGGGACTTCCTGTTCCTGTATCTGTAAATAATTGTATTGATCGATGACGTTGAGCTTGATCCGTGCCAGGTTTCGAACTAGGACTTTTTTCTGCCGAAAAACTCCCTTGAGTCTGCTTCTTCTGAGTTAGTTTGAGCGGATCCGATGGATTTAAGGAAGGATCTCTGGACCGAATCCGAAGCGGCGGATTCTCTTCACGACCTTTACTACCCGGAATCGGACCTGACTCTGGGATTGCGTCACTCTTATTCTGCTTTGGTCTTAGTGATTCTTGCTCAAGTGAAGTAAGATTCGAACCGGTTGGATCTAAAACTGGACGTTGCCCTGAACCGCCATGGGAGTGCTTTCTTAACCAAGTTTGAATTGTCGTTATTAAATCAGCAGCATCTTCATTCTCCGTATCGTGTTTGCCAGAATATTTTCTAATTGGTTGCTCTTGATTTTGTTCCAGTCGTTCCGGTTCATTATTTCTTCTTTTGTCTTGGTCCTTGATTTCTTCCCTTGCTGCACTAGATTCGGTAACATGACCATTCAGTTTTTGTGGGAGGACTTTTACCTTTAGGTTCTTGTTCTTGGTGTTTGATATTATTATCAGGGTGCTCGAAAATAGCCCCATTCGGATTGAAGTAATTAGAACCAGATGGAGGTGGAGATGGGCGGTCTTCGGGTATTTCTTGTTTCGCATTTTTATCTTTAAAAGGAATTTGCCCTAGGCTCTTGAGCATCGCGGTCATAACTCTTTCTCTTGATTCGGGACCTAAACTCCCTTTGCTTTTTCTAGGTGGAGTTTTGGGCTTGTTGGAATCGGAACTTGTTTTTTTGTTCGGTGTGCTTGAGCTATTGATTTTGTTGGTCGAGTGCTTTAATATTGATTTTTGTCGTGGCATTCCATCATTCGATGTTACCTTTGTTGTTGATACTGATTCTGGGGTTACTGGTTGACTTAGATTTTGTAATCGATTATTTACAGCTTCACTAGTAAAGGGCTGGATATGGTAGTCGGAATTTATTCCTGAAGCAGTAGCCGATTCCTTCATATTGTTCTTCGCATCTTGATTCTGATCGTTATCCCGCTTATTATTTACGGGGAAAAGCTTTTCCATGACGGGGGATAAAATACCAGATGAATGCTTTTCGTTGTCTAGTCCCTTTACTTTAGATGGTGCCGCGATACTCCTCAAGTCCACGTCAGATTCTGAATGTCGGTCTCTTAGCTCATGCTCCAGTCGATATGGAGCTAAATCATCCTCGGTTATGATAATCAAGTTTTCGTCTTCATCGTCGTCGTCATCGACGCCAGCTGGAACCTGATTTATTACTAGATTTTGGGGTTGAGTCGGAGCTGGATTTGATGGTACGTTTTCCTTTTGAAATTCGCTTTGAGGTGGATTTTGTATTTGGTTTGGGACCAGATTTTGCGCTTTACTTATTAGAGGTTGTTTTTGTGCCTGATTTTGGTCTTGATTTGGAACTGAATTTTGACCTTCTTGTGAACTTAGATTTGGAGCCAGATATTGATTTTGAACTTCACTCGGCGGTTGACTGTGAGCGTGTTTCTTGCCTAGATTTGGGTCTAGATTTTGGCCGTTATTTGGTAGTGGATTTTGTACCTGATTTTGATTATTTGGAACTACATTTTGGGGTTGATTTTGATTCGAAGCATTACTTGATGGCGTTGCAGGTTGATTTTTAAATTGTTTGGGATCCTGATTTGGACTTAGATTTAGACCTGAATTTGGAGCGCTACTTAGAGATCGATTTTGGGCTCTATTTTTAGCTTGATTTGGAACCAGATTTGGATCTTGACTTGGAGCTAGATTTCGTTTCTGAACTTCACTTGAAGGTTGATCTAGATTTGGATTTAGAATTATATCTAGATCGGGAACGTTACTTGGAGATTGATTTTGAGCTTGATTTTGTGGTTGATTTGAAGCTACATTTTGATCTCTAGTTGAAGCAAAATCTTGGTTTTGATGAGCTTGTTTGGGATCTAGATTTGGGCCTAGATTTAGACCTAAATTTGGAGCTTGATTTGGACCAAGATTTGGACGTAGATTTGGATCTGGATTTGGACCTAGATTTGGATCTAGATTTTGAGCATCACTTGGTGATCGATTCTGTACTTGGTTTTGGTCTTGTTTTGGGACTAGATTTGGACCTAGATTTTGAGCGTTACTTACAGTTGAATTTTGAGGTTGATTTTGGCCTTGTTTGGGAACTAGATTTTTGGCTTGATTGTAATCTTCTTGTGGGCCAAGATTCGGAGCTACATTTAGACCTCGAGCTTCACTTGGAAATACATTTTCAACTTGTATAGGACCTAGATTTGGTTCAAGATTTTGAGCACTACTTGCAGGTTGAGTTGGAAGCCTAGATTGCTTAAGATCTAGATTTTGTAATTGTTTGGGATCTAAATTTCGAGAGCTGCTTGAAGATTGACCTTGTGCNGGACCTAGATTTTGAGCGTTACTTACAGTTGAATTTTGAGGTTGATTTTGGCCTTGTTTGGGAACTAGATTTTTGGCTTGATTGTAATCTTCTTGTGGGCCAAGATTCGGAGCTACATTTAGACCTCGAGCTTCACTTGGAAATACATTTTCAACTTGTATAGGACCTAGATTTGGTTCAAGATTTTGAGCACTACTTGCAGGTTGAGTTGGAAGCCTAGATTGCTTAAGATCTAGATTTTGTAATTGTTTGGGATCTAAATTTCGAGAGCTGCTTGAAGATTGACCTTGTGCATGATTTGGAAATTGCTTTTGAACCACATTTTGATCTTGACTTGGAGATAGATTTCCTTTCTGAATATCAGTTAAAGGTTTATTTTGAGCGTGCGTAGCATCTAGATTTGGACTGAGAATTATATCTAGATCTGGAACGTTACTTCGAGATCGATTTTTTAAAGGTTTATTTTGAGCGGGCGTAGCATCTCGATTTGGACTGAGAATTATATCTAGATCTGGAACGTTACTTCGAGATCGATTTCGAGCTCGATTTTGGAGTTTATCCGAAGCTACATTTGGATCTCTAGTTGAAGCAAGATTCTGATTTTGATGAACTTGTATTGGGTCTAGATTTGGACCCACATTTTCACCTAGATATGAACCAAGATTTTGAGCGCTACTTGCAGGTGAATTTCGAATATGATTGTGGTCTTGTATGGGAACTTTATTTTGAACTTCATTTTGACCTTTCTGTGGAACTAGATTTGGAGCTACTTTTTGATTTGGAGGTTTACTTCCAGGTGGATTTAGAGCCTGTTTAGGACCGAGATTTGGATCTAGATTTGGGACATTACTTGGTGATGGATTTTGAGCTTGATTTTGATTCTGAGCTTTGCTTGCAGGTAGATTTGGGTCTGGAGTTGAAGCAAAATTTTGATTTTGATGAGCGTGTTTGGAACCCAGATTTGGATCTAGATTCGGACCTAGATTTGGGCTTAGATTTGGACCTAGATTTAGACTTAGATTTGAATCTAGATTTTGAGCATCACTTGATAATCCATTTTGTGCTTGTTTTTGGTCTTGTTTTGGAACTTCATTTTGAGCTGGATTTTGATTCAGAAGTCTGCTTATAGGTTTATTTATGTATTGTTTGGAATCTATATTCGGGCCTAGATTTTGAGCGCTACTTACAGTTGAATTTTGAGGTTGATTTTGGCCTTGTTTGGGAACTAGATTTTTGGCTTGATTTGGAGATAGAATTTGATTTTGAGCTTCCTGAGGTTGATTGTGGCCTTGTTTTGGAACTAGATTCTGGGCTTGATTTGGGGATAGAATTTGATTTTGAGCTTCCCTTGAAGGTAGCTTTTGAGCTTCACTTTGAGTTTGATTTTGTGCTCGATTTGGAGCTTGTTCTGGAACAAGATCTGGAGCTTGATTTTGATTTTGCGCTTCAGGTGGGGAGTGCTTTTGGGTATTGTTTTGATCTGGTGTTTGAATTAGATTTCGATCTACATTTAGAGCTTGATTTTGATTCTTTGCTCGAATTTTATCTACATTTCTGCCATTATCAATTAGTTCTGGTTTTGTCAAAGGTGTTCGGTTAACATTATCAGGATTACGCTCCGCATCATTTTCGCCAAGAGTTCCCCAAGCGTCGTATGCACCCTTAGAGGAGCCACTAGCACTAACTGGAAATGATGTCTGGGACCTTTGCCTTGGTCTTTGAACTGATGGAGTGGAGGTGGAACGTATATCTGTCTTACTATCAACGGGAGTTCCCCACCCGTCATAGTGTCTAGAGGCGTTTTTGCTAAGACGGTCTTTAGGAGTCCCTGTACCAGTTTTAGGCTCCAAGCTATTTTTCCTCCTATTAGGATTTGATTGGATTGTCCCATTATTTAAGGTTGATAAACTTTGATGCACTAATTTCGATGAATCACCTACATCTGCATTAGGGGAAATTAGGGCATTTGATGCTGGTGCGGAATTATTTAAATTTGAAGAGGTCAAATTATTGGATTCAGGAACAGAATTATTCGAATTATGTTGAGGTATATTTGACCCTGGTGAAATATTCTGTGAATTCGGGAAGGGGGCTTTATTTGATTCGGGTGTGGGATCATTCGGTCCATACAAGGGCAGCGTATTTGAAGTTTGTGCGCCAGGATATGAAGTAATAGGGGGCGTATTATTTGATCCAGCAGGAGAAACAGTTTTTGAATAAGTGCGGGGAACGAAATTAGAATATGGAGCGGGTCGGGGCGGAGGCGGATTAGTACCGGGAGAATTATTTGAATTTTGGGAAGGAAAATTTGATTGCGGATGAAGCGTTTGTGCGCCAAGGTATGAATTAATAGGGAGAGCATTATTTGATCCGGCAGCAGAAGGAGTTTTTGAATCAGTGCGGGGAACGAAATTAGAATATGGAGTGGGTCTCGGTGGTTTCGTCGATGCAGAATTATTGGGAAAATTCGATTCTGGAAAAGAATTACTTGATTCCGAATGAAGTGTTTGTACGCCAGGGTGTGAACTAATAGAAAGAGAATTATTTGATCCAGCAGCAGAAGGAGTTTTTGAATAAGTATGGGGGGCGAAAGTAGAATATGGATCGGCTCTGGGCGGATTAGTACCGGGAGAATTATTTAAATTTTGGGAGGGAAAATTTGATTCTGGAACCACATTATTTGATTTCGGATATGGTGTAGACGATGCTGGTGAGGTATTTTTATTTTGGGAGGGAAAACTGGAATTCGGAGCCACATTATTTGATTTCGGATACGGTGTACACGATGCTGGTGAAATGTTATTGGAATTTTGGGAGGGAAAATTTGATTCTGGAACCGCAGTATTTGATTTTGGATACGATGTAGGCAATGCTGGTGAGGTGTTATTTGAATTTTGGGAGGGAAAACAGGATTCTGGAACCGCATTGTTTGATTTCGGATCCGGTGTTGGTGATGTATTATTGGAATTTTGGGAGGGAAAATTTGATTCTGGAACCGCAGTATTTGATTTTAGATACGATGTAGGCAATGCTGGTGGGGCGTTGTTTGAATTTTGGGAGGCAAAATTTGATTCTGGAACCGAACTATTTTTCGGGTAAGGTGTATTTGAATGTGGCTCATAAGAATGTGAACTTGGCAAGGATATATTTGCTTCGGGTGCGGACGCATTGGGTTGATTCAAAGACGATGTCTGTGAAGTTTGTGCGCTAGGAAGGGAATTATTAGCAGCAGAAGAAGATTTTGAATACGTGCGGGGAACGAAATTAGAATAGGGAGCTGGCCTCGGCGGGTAAACGGAGGGAGAATTGTTTAAACTTTGAGAGGGAAAATTAGATTCTGGAACTGAATTATTTAGATTCTGTTGAGGTGAAATTGATACTGGCGCTTTATAGTGTGGACTCTGGGAAGGAAATTGATTGGGCGAGGATGCATTCGGTCCATACAATGGCAACGGACTTGAATTTTGTGCGCCACGGTGCGAATTAATAGGAGGAGGTGGATTTGCTACAGCAGCAGAAGCAGTTTGGGAATTTGTGCGGGGAGCGAAGTTAGAATAGGGAGCAGGCCTGGGCGGATAAGTGGAGGGTGAATTATTTAAATTTGGCGAGGCAGATTGATGTGACTCTTGCGGAGAAGAATTAATTGTATTTGAATAAGGTTTTTTTGTTCCTGATGAGATATTATTTGAATTTGAGGCTAAATTTGATCCTGGATCAGAATTATTTGAATTTGGGAAAGATGTAATTGATAGCGGCGCGGAATTGCTTAATTTTCGAGATGCAAACTGATTCGTTTGTGGAAAAGAATTGTTTAAATTGGGTTGAAGTGCATTTGTTGCAGGAGCCGAATCGTTTAAATTTTGGGAGGGGAATTCATTTGATTGCGGAGGAGAATACATTGCATTGGGATACGATGTAGGTGTATATGATCCTGGCATGAAATTAATTGAATTGAAGGATATATTTGATTCTGGAACATCATTGTTTGAATTTGGATAAGGTTTGCTTGTTACCGGCCCTGCATTGTTTACATTCGGAGAGGAAAATTCGTTTGATTGTGGATCAAAATTATTTAAATTGGATTGAGGTGTATTTGTTGCCGGCGCAGAATTGTCGTAATTACTCGATTGGGGCGTAGAGTCATTTGCTTCATACAAGGGTTCCGAAATTGGTCTTTTTTCTGATGAAGTGAATTTGGAACGTATAACTGTATTACTGTCAACGGGAGTTGCCCAGTTGTCAAAGTGTCTTGAGGCATTTCTGCTAAGACGGTTTTTAGGAGTCCCTGGACCAGATTTAGGCTCCAAGCTATTTTCCCTGTTATTAGGATTTAACTGCGTTACCCCATTATTTAAGGTTGATAAAGGTCGATGTACTGGTTTCGGTGAATCATCTACATTTGCATTAGGGGAAGTTAGGGCATTTGATGCTGGCGAGGAATTAATTAAACTTGAGGAGGGAAAATTATTAAAATCAGGAACAGAATTATTTGTACTTGGATAAGGCGAATTCGATTCTGGTGAGATATTCTGTGCATTCGACAAGGGGCCTTTATTTGATTCGGGTTTGGGATCATTCGGCCCACACAAGGGCGGCGTATTTGAAGTTTGTGCGTCAGGGTGTGAATTATTAGGTGGAGTGTTATTTGGTCTGAAAGCAGAAGCAGTTTTTGAATAAGTGCGGGGAACGAAATTAGAATATGGAACAGGTCTGGGCGGAGGCGGATTCGTAGCGGGAGAATCTGAATGACTTGGCACTGAAGTGGGAAAATTTGAATTGGGCACTTGATATGACATGGGCGTAGGGTTGTAATTGGAGTCTGTAGATTGGGTTTGAGTTGAGCTGGGAAAGTTAGAG
>JAAXYX010005429.1:0-10915 GCA_036851915.1 Ptenothrix huangshanensis | reverse complement strand
CAAGAATATCTTTAAATAAGTTAATATTTAAAGCGTTATGTATAAACGTATGCCATTTCACTGAATCTTTCATTTAGATCTTGAAAGGCGAGCGAATTTTCAACCCGAGTGGCATGGCTGCGGAGGAGAGTGTGAGTGTATACATATGTGTGTAGATATGCAAGTGCGCTGCAGAAACTAATCAAGAATCTAAAAACAAGAGAAAATGAGTCTTAAACTCTAAAAAAAACTACTCGCATTTAGTGTAATTATGAAAGTAGTTAGTTAATCATGCACCATAAGTACAAAACCAACGCATCTCGAACTGAGAGATACTTTTTTTTGAAAACGACAGTAGAGAAACTTTTATACTTTGAATTTTTAGCGTCTTTTTATTTTTGGGTTTTTTGAAAAGCTCCGATTTTTTTCTTTTTTTACGTCTTTTAACAGCGTTATTACGAATTTTTGCGATTTTTGAAAAGTTCAATTTTTCCATCTTTTTTGAATGCGTGTAATTTTTATTTTTACGGTTTCTGAAAACATCCAATTTTTGTATTTTGAGCTTGTTGAAAACGTCAATTTTTTGATTTTACACTTTTGAAAACTTCTTTTTTGATTTTGCACATTTGAAAGCGTCTATTTTTTTTTTGTTTACATTTTTCAAAACTTCAGTTTTTTATGTTACCTAAAAACGCTGCAAAAATGCATCTTGGACTGCGAGATACGCTTTAGATGCACTTTAGCTTTTTATTTGCTCTTCGCGTAACTTTGAAATACTTTCGAACTACTTTGTTAACTACCCTTAGTGCTAATTGACTTTTGGCGTTTTAGCTGAGCCAAATTTTACGGTGTATATACATATCTGTTGTACTAGTTGGATTAGGGTTTGAGTTTGGACTCGGATTCGGATCTGGACTTGGACTTTGACTTATCGTCAGGCCTTAACATAGTTATGTGGTTTGGCTTATGAAATTTTGAGGAGATGTTCTGTCCTATCCTGTCCTCCTGCATGCGTGTTCCCCCGCGTGATCATTCTACCGTACTTGTGTAAGCAAAACTTGAACAAAATAAACACGCGCTTCCTAAATGCTCAAACACAGCTTTCAGAATGTGTCATATTATGGAATAGATTACGGTGTACAGTTTGTCGGATTAAAAACCGCTGTAGCATTTCTACTATGCAATCATTGCCATGGCCATGGCCATGCCCATGACCATAGTCATAGCCATGGTCTCAGATACATACCTATCCAGACTCTTTAATAAATGCACATTTGCCCGTCAACGCTAGTTCCATTTAGGTACCTCAGTTTCCCTCATCTCATATAAAGCCAGGAATGTAAATAAAGTTCATTTATTTCCTCAGTTTAGTTAGTTAGTCCATGCACTTGTATATACAGTCTTAATTTTGCACTTGTCATGCATAGCTATATCTGAATTGAGATTGCGAGTAGACGGGAATGGAAGAGTGAAAGAACCAAAGACCATGTGTCATGTCATGTGGCGGTCGAATTAAACGTTGCTGTTTAAACAGCGAGAATCCAATACTTCTCATCTGTATTTGACTTTCCTTTCCTCGCAGTGGTATATTCACGTGTAATGCAATGGCATTAGTGACTTCCGACCACATACATACATACATAGGCGTAGTGGTAACTAGTAAAAGAGTTGACTGCCACGTTTCATTAGTGTACACCAGCTGCCACCGAAATACCTACATGTCAATATTCTCAAAGTCTCCCCGCACTTGCTGTCTAGGAGAACTGACATTAACAGTACTTTGACGGTGAGCACCTATTAAAGAATCTACCTTGGTATGTTATTAGTGAAAGACGAACAGACAACCATAATTCTCCCATGAGTAGATATGTACATATGTATCCCTATGCCCAGGCCACGGTAAGAAGGCTGATGAAACAAACTTTTTCACCATTATGACTCACTCAACGACTCAACGATCTCGATAAGTCAGCGAGAGTTCTTCCCCACTATCAATACATGCAATTGTACCCAATTTATGACTCGAATACTCCGATACCAAAATACTCAACTCAGTCTTTCCTATTTATCGCCATTCTATGCTAGGGACGGGAAGCAAGTCACGGTTGAGTTATTGCTTACTTCGACATCCCGATACATAAAATGCTGACGAGTTTCTTCGTTTCATAGGTTTCTACATATATACACCTATTAAGGTAACAAGGTTAAAATTACCCTCGTTCGGCTAAAATACTGATACGGTCGCAAGTGCATGTATGCAAGTAGTAGGTATAGAAGAAGACGAAGAAGATTTCCGCGGTAAATATTTTTCGCCAAGTGCAGTCCTTTTGAATTGCAATTCCTTGTTGTAGGTAATTATGAGACGTTGATTACCATTACCATCATCACATGACACAGCTTCACATTCATTAATGTCGAAACAGTTAAATCCACGTTAATTTACAATTAATGAAGTAATCAAGGGCTAGTAGATTGGGTTAATTAATCTGGTAGTCTATTACTTGATTAATTCATTAGTCTCGTTAAATTTTAAGTACGAGTTGAGCACAACGAATTGTTAATACACTGTAAAAACTAGTGCATCTAAAATTCCAAAAACCTATAGGCACATACAACTGAAAAATTGACGTTTGGAAAAAGCCTAAAAATTAACAAATAAGTGTTCTAAAAAGCGTAAAAAATAAAAAAAGACATTTTGAAAAGGGGAAAACTTTTACGTATTGAACCCTTTGAAATGGTGCAAAATAAAAAACGGGACGTTGTCGAAAACCGTAAAAAAATACAAAACAAGTAAGCAATTGAAAACATTAAAAAATAAAAAAAATGAACTGTTTTGGAAATCATAAAAACTAAAAATATTGGAACGTGCATGGTAAAAAAATTAAAAAGTCGTGCGTTGTCGAAAATCGCGAAAAAAGATTAACGTTTTCAAAAACTGCGAAAAAACGTGCAAAATAAAAAACCGTGTCTCGCAGTCCAAGATGCATTTTTAATAAGTTTGTAATGCATTTAAGATGCATCCAAACTGCGTTCATTATGACTCTAAAAACGCATAGGTTGTTTCGCTTTTGATGTACTTTTCTGTTTTAATATCCTTACTTTTTTACAGTGTACTTAGGCACTATGAGACACACTCTCGTTCCACATTCTGATTCTGGTCAGGGCAGCATGTCATGGGTAGAAAGGAGGAGTTGATAGTTGTGTTGTGAGTTGAGTAGTATGAGTTAAACAATTTAAATATTTCAACGCATTTATAAGCAAATGCAGACCTTCTAAACAGAAAAATGTTGACAATTCTGAGAAACGCAGAATACAGACGGTGGTCGTGGTGTTCCGTTGTACGATGTCGGTGTCATTTCTGTGCACACATACATACACTTATAACCAAAACCAATCAACCAATCATGACGGACTAGGATCCACCTGGTGAATTGAGTGTCGGAAATGCTCGTGTGCTTTTACTGTGTATACAGATATCACGTTTGAAGACACGTCGCACAACTTGTCTGAATTGTCGTGTGTAACAGTGGGGTACTATGTATATACATACCTACTATCTTTATATAGTTTATTTACATATTTAGGTATATACAGACCATTCAGTCCAGGAAAGACGACGGAAAGTCAACTGTGTGGAAAAGTAGAAGGTACCTGGGTAAGTAGCTGGGTAACTGCTGGTGGGAAAAGTAAAGGTGGGAAGAAAGTAATCTGCAACATTTTCAAGTTAACATTTTCCCAGTGACAGCATAACGGTGGAAAGCTTGCTCAATATTTTCCAGTTTAGGCTACTAAAGGTGGCATTTGAGAAATCCTCGTAGTCTGCCAACCTAAGGGCATCCCTGTCTACAAGCACTACAATTAATCGTCTCCATCTCGACAAATTTACGCTTATTTTTCTATTTTGTTCGCAGTGCAAGGCAACACATTGCCATTGCCACCATAATATACTACCATGGTTTTGGACTTTGCTCCAGTCAGTTGGAGTTGGAACCGAAACTCGTCCTGGAACTGGATCTAAAAGTGGAACTGGAACTGGAGTTCGTACTCGTACTCGAGTTGGATTCACATTTGGACTTGGAATTTTGTAGGGGGCTACTAGCTGTCCTCATTCGTTCTGAAACGCATATAATTAATCCCCTTTCTAGCCCATACCCTAATATCGAAAAGATGTGTGTTGTTCCTCTCCGGAAAATTATTGTCCTTGCTGGAATGGATCGCGTAATGAATGAATGCATGCATGATTCCATCGACTCCACTCTTGCAAAACGGAAAATAAAATAAAGCTTCATTCGCTTCCATAACAGTCCTAGACTTTTAATATTAGATTTTATACCCGATTCAAACTGAATTCTGTAGTCAATAGTTAATAAGCTGGTCCTCCATTTTGCCCTCCTTCTGTGCCATTTGTATAATTACATAGGTATATACCAACCTACCTACCTACCTACCAGGGTGCATCTCTATGTACCTGAAATTGTGCAGTATTTTGCACAATTTCCATAGTTCTATGCATAAAGCTATATAATAGCTTGTGTTCACCGTTTAGGAGCGTTTTCACCCCGTGAGTTCTTGGCAAGAAGCATAAGTCACAAAATTCAAAAATTTACAATGGAAAGATAGTATCTATTGTATTGTGCTTTCCTTCGCCTCCATCTTCTTTCAACTGATACGGTTGAAAATTGACAGTGATGTACTGTACTAATGGAATATTCATGTTAGAGGAAAGGTGAATATATAAATTAATTTTGGAGCAGACAATTCCCTCATCTACTAAAGGTGTCTACAAGTTCACCAGTGTGTACATAAGACTGCACAGGAGGATGCTATAGAAATCTGATATAGACTTATGTATCTGCATCCAGTTCATTCAGGAAGTGTGGTATAGTCATGAGGACAAAGCAATGCAATGCAAGGCAAGGGAAGGCAAAGAAAAGCAGAGTGAAGTCTCACTGTATAGACAATGTTCGATATATTGAGTTGATTCGACAGACTTGAATTAAAGATGCATTCAGAATTAGGGGGGAGCAATCAAAACGATTGTTACTCAGCTATAACCTGCTATGTCTATCCTTCATATATGCATATAGAGCAAGGATCTCTACAATAGCTACATTGCCTGAATTGGAAGGAACGGTTTGGCTGCCTTGCTGTAAATCATTTGTTTGAGTTGGTAGTTAGGGAATGTCAAGTCGCTCGTGTGTAAATCTAAAATCCAACAGACATCGAAATCGAAAGGTTGGGATATTCACTATAGAACCGCGAAGCAGTCACTATAATCCCCCGTTAAAATGTCCAGTTCCAGTTACCCGCTTTGAAAACGACACTTGTTTGCTATTTCTGAGATCTTTGGTAAATTAGCGGGGTACCTCCATCTCCATCGAATTCCATCGTATCCCATCCCACAGCCGCCACACTCATTTGACTCCTTATACCAACATAGGTAGGATACCTATATATATATATCGGTATCGGTACGCCCTTTTCTTTGCTTTAGCTGCGAATTCGGTATTGGCTTTGGTTTTGGTTTTGCCTTTGACTTTGACTTTGGACTTGGATTTGGATTTGGCTTTGGCTTCGAATTCAATTTTATCTCCAAACTCGAGATCTCAGAGGGAACTTTTAGTGCTTTAATATAAATGAAATTCGCATTTACTCCAGCAGTTTGATCAACTTCACTTCACTACATTCACGCTCCCTTTCCATACCACTGACTATCTACATTGCATTTCAAGTTACCTGGCAACGGTAACGGAATCCTCGAGTCCAAATACTATCTCCTATGTTTATAGAGGGCTTCCTTTTACTCTCTGTTAAAGTGAAAAACTTTTAGTTTCCAAAATATACCTGGATATAATTCCTTTATTGTTAGTTACTACTATGGAATAAGTCCATGTCGATTGCTGCGTAGATCCAACAACTTTTTCTAATTACATACTTACCTATGTATACTATAAAAACTGTCGGATTTAAAGTTTGCCTTCTTACAATGCACATCTCACAGTCCAAGTAATGTTTGTGCGTAAAAAAGAAAAGGGAAGTTTTAAAAAGAGCAAAGCATTTGAAAATACGTTTCGAAAAAACTTAAACAGAAAAACAAGGGCGTTTTTGTAAGCACGTAAAAAATAAAAAAAACCTTTAGAAAAAACGTAAAGAAGAAAAAAACCGTTTCGAAAAAACGTAAAAACGACAAAATGGGCGCTTCAAAAAACGTAAAAAGGAAAAAACCGACGCTGCAAAAAAAGCAAAAAAGAACAAATACACGTTTCGAAAACTTGAAAAAATCGGCCAGTGCCAAAAATGAGGAAAATGAAAAACATAAATTTTTGATGTTGTAGACGCCACGTTTCCTGCTTTAATATTCCCTAGTTTTTGCAGTGTACATAGGCAATTATTTCTTTTCTTCAACCTTCGTTTGAAACTTAAAACAACGATTGAGCTTATTAGAATGAGCAAATGGATTTCGCATTTAAACGCATTAAACAAGTTGTACCTATACCCTGTAACTGTACATGCATACATTGACCTGAAGGAATAAACGAATGAATAATTATGGAAAAAAGAATGGGAAATCTCACAGTAAGTGTCTGTCGTTAGCCTGTCAATAGTGTCCTGCTTCAGTTTAGAATTCTTCTTCCCCATCGCTTGAGTTCACAAAACAGTACAGTGTACTAATAGAGAAAACACGTGGCCACTAGAGAACTACCAACTACCCTAGAAGGTAATAATTGAATATAAAATGAAACCACTTTTTCCACTTTTTTTATTGCTTTAAGCCTCACTGATTATTATTTTATGATCTTGACTAAGTTAGTCTGAGACATTTTCACTGGAAAGACTCAACTTGAAACTTTTCCAAGTGGCACTCCAATTCAAACTTGCGTACAATAATAAATTATTGAGAGATTATTCAGGTTTGTGCACAATCAACTTTCCCCGCTTCACTTTTCTAATATTTTACCAATCAAGTTTCAGCACAATTACCACATAGACATGTCAAGTAATATGCACCAAGGTCTACTCCACTTTGCTTTGTCTCTCTTCCTCTCAGATTGGAGCTTGGTGTCAGAGGCAGAATAAATTATTGATGCTGAAGAAGAAATTAGGCAAATGTCCCCTCAAGTGAGAAGAAGGTAATTAGCAATGCACACTTAATGTTCTTTTGATTACACCGAATTAGTCTTGTCTGTATAAACAGCCGTAGTAGATATACCTACACATAGAACAGTGTATATATCCTTTAAATAAATAAATGCAAATGGATTTTGCAAGTTTTAATAAAACTGTGGAATCAAAATCAAATGAAAATAAACTTTCCTCTCGCGTTCCTTTGGAAAATGGGGTGTGGGAAAGAATGGGGCAAAGTGGACTTTTGAGATGGAAAGGTGACGGTTCTATTTCGAGATTCCTTTTACATTTGGAAATCACTGGGATAGGAAAACACTTGGTGTGGAAGAAAGAGTCGAAAAAGGAGCAGTGGTTGAGAAGAAAATTAGTATAAATAATGCAGATAGTGTTTGTATATAAGGGTGACAATGCGAGTAACGTTTTTCAAGGACCGTGCAACGATATTTGATTTGGGACAGAGAGTAAATTTGATTTGAATCTTTTCCCTTTGACTTTTCTCCTTTTCCCTTTTCCCTTTTGACTTTTGTGGTGGAGTGAATCCAAATCCAACGCCCGAGAATCGTCCGAGAGTGTAAATAATGGAACGACTCTAGTTGAGTTTTGGGAGGGTAAAGAGAACCAACAATGTGCGTTCTTGCTGAACCCCGGCGGTCAACTAACTACTACGAGCAACTTATAGAAAACTGACTATGCGGGTGACACTGTTTGGGAATCTACATGTTCAAGCTACCCGTTCCAGTAGAAGCCTCCGGGTCGGCTATTTGCCATAGTAGCCGGTAGCGCATGTCTAATTTCAAGTCTTCGAACGGTATGCTGTCTGCACACACACACGGCTCAAACACGCTGTATGGTTTTTTCGTATCTGCCTACCATAAGCATTCTACAGAAGACTATAAGACTGGCCGCTATCTTTACATATGTACATTGGTACGTGTCACTCTATATACATACACCTACATACAAATACTTGGTTGGATTATTTAAACTCAACATTTTGTATCACAAACGATGATATTCAGACAGACTTGAACCCGAACCAAATCAATTTCATTTCATTCCCATATACTACCTACACTATACTGCCGTCACTACAGATATACTACTAATATGCCGCCAGGCCGGACCATGCCAGGCCAGCTCAGGCTCATCGCCCCATTTTTCCGACACAGAGTCAAATGGAGTAGAGTTTTGTCGAGGAAAAAAAGTAAAGTAGGTACATGGCATAGCATTGCCTAGTTAGGTAGGACAAGGCGAAGGAAAGTGAAGGAAACCGTTTCCTCCTCTCATTATAGATGTAAGCTAGTAAAAACGCTGTAAAACCTTTGGTTACTATTTAAATAATAAAATACTTAGTAGTGTGCTCGCGTAGGAACGATATGATGCGATACCATACCATTTTCAATGCCAATGCTTATTCCGATTATGACATTTGTTTGAGCGTGGATGATTCATGTCGGAATCGCAACTCAAGTATGCAGAAATACAGGATAGTTAGTATCCGCGTGGCATTCATTCATGTGACCGACATAAAACCTAAACATCCATGGAGAGTTGGTGGATGGAATTCCATACATTTACTTGAATTGAATTAGACTGGAGAGATGGTACTTACGAACGTCATTTTATAATCAAATTCGATAACTGTAATGCAACCATTTCAATTTTCCTAGATGAAAAAGTTGAAGAGTTGGTGGAGAGTTGGGGAGCTGGAGAGCAGAGAGTATTAGGATAGAGAAGTGAAGGAGGTTGCATGATACCTTTTCATTCATGACTGCAATGTATTGCCTGGATTGAATGAATTCGCCTGCAGACCATACCATACCATATCATGCCAGGCCATGGCTTGACTTTCTGTTTGCTAATAAAATCCGTGTACTCTATTCTTATTCCTTATTCTTCCCGTGAACCCTTGGATGGTGGGTCGGTCAAGATATCAAAATATGAGCCACGATGAAAGCTGGACTTCTTATGGTATTACTGCTGGCTGGACGAGGGTGATGATGATGGGAAAGGGAACGGGAATGGCAATGGGAATGGCAGGTCCCTCTACATTCATCTGTCATGGAGAATGAGACGGAGAAGGAAAACGATGACTGATCCTTCATTTTCATGGCAGTCAGCGTCAGCACACTCTCGTTCTCACTCTCTCTCACTTTGCTTTTCCATCTCACACTCTTGTGAACCTTTGCCAATGCAAGGCTGTGAAATTTTAATTAAACGTTCCCACACATGGTCTCATCTTTCCATGCCCTATTTTTCATTTGACAATATCATCGAATGAAATTGCACATTATCACACATTCCCATCTGGATACGGAATGTGTCAACATTGGTTTAGATTTGTTTGATCACTAAGTCATTCACAACTCGTTTCTGGTTCTTAGGTACTTCTTGCTTCTTCTATCCTATCTTCAAGCTGCAGGCTTTTTCCGGGATCGCATTAAATTTCTTATCAAAGCTATTTGCACTGTGTAGGCTTTCTTTTGCGAGGCACAAGAGAGAGAGAGAGGCAAAAGACGTAAGACCGCTTCCCTTTCTCTCTCTCCTTCAGCTTTAAGCTGTGCATTATCCCCAAATTACGACAAGAAAAACAAGAGCTTTGCTGTGCCACGCAATATAAAATGTACCTATATGTACCTATAGGTGTATATATATTTGTGCTCTGTGTGCGCGCAAATACGTAATAATAAGCGTAATAAAATCATCGATAGAAAGAAACACATAATATAATCCTATACACACACACACTTGCTCCTAACTACAAGGATAATTTGTACAGATAAGTCACTTACAGTAGCTCCACTCTGCGAGATAAGACAATTAGTGGAGATAAAACTGCGTGGACTTTTTCACTGACTTAATTTGGTTGTAAAATTGGCTCTCCCTCCTCGGCATGGAGAAGTTATGTGGCAGTTGCCTCCGAGTGAATTAAAGTAGCGGCTTCGTCTCGGTCACCTTTTTCCGAGCTTAAGTCAAGGCTAAATAAACATCTGCTGAATCTTGAGTCTCTGCTCTGTAGTGTATACACTGTGTACTCTGACTGGATGGAAAGGAGTGAGGGACTGGAGTTGAGACTGTGTAGGATCTGTGTATAGTATTAAAAGGGAGAATGGTATGGTGGAAGCTAATATTTCCTAATGGATACCATGGCATGGTAATGTTCTGGGCAAGCCACAGATGTTCATTAATTTTAGTTTCTCCATGCTTCATGTCCTTGTACTGAGTGAGTGTGAGACTGGTTGAAGATGCAATCTTTTCGAGGCTTTGGCTTCTCTAGTACTCCTACTTGTAACAGCAATGAGCACGAGTCTTATGTTAGTAAGAGCAACAGTAACAACATTTTCCTTGCATTCACTCACAGTCAGTCTTTATCAGTACTTACAGGGTTCTCGATTTTTTTATCTTGTCTCCACTTGGAGCAGGCAGGCTCGCATCCAGTCCGGTATACATACACGGAACTTAACGAACTAGGAAGAAGTACCGTTACGTGTAAATTTCAGACCATTAGGTAATTCCACGCATCCATAATTGCGGTTCGCGGTATTTGTCGCATTCTATTTCCTCTACTTTGCCAAACTTGAAAAGTTATGTGAGTAATTAAGATCTAAAAGCCTTTTCACATTGCACGTACACTATAAAAATGGACGCATTTGAACGGGCTAAGCCTACGCGTACATATTGTTTTGTATAATTATGAATGCAGTTAGCATGTAGGTCACCTCAAGTGCATCTGAAACGCATCGATATTGCATCGGAAGTGCATCTTGCAGTCTATGATTCGTTTGAACGAAAACAAAGAAAACACAAGTTT
>JAAXYX010005428.1:0-10918 GCA_036851915.1 Ptenothrix huangshanensis | reverse complement strand
TTATGAACCTACGATCTTCAAACTTCGGTTGTACATTACTTATACTATACCAAGTCATAAAAAAAATTACATGGCGCTACTTTTGGAAACTTTAAATTTTCACGCGGCAGGGCTTAACCGCCGATTTTTCGCGATTTTCCCCACTGTGCAACGTACTCTTGCATACCGGTCAGGAATTACCTCCCCCTTTAGCGTAACCGTTTTGTCGAGAGTTAACTGTACAATGACACAATTTAGTTTTCAATGGAAGTATTAGCTGATGTACGTGGGTGTCGCGTGAAGCCCACTTGATTCTTTGATTAAGCAGCACGAAAGTCTCCAACTTACGATCGATTACTCTTCCCGCTAAAATTAAAAGTAACAACTACTTCAGGGCTCGTCAAACACGAAATTCAGGATGGAACAGGAAATGAATTTCTAATTGTGAACAGCTGTGTAATCTCACTACATGAATGTTGTAAAATCAAAATCAGGAAAATTGGGTTCAAAGATCAGGAAATGTGACGAGGCCTGGTTATTATAATTCCCCATAGAAAGTCACAATGTGCTTAATATGCATACAGAAATAACCCAATAGAATCAAATCCTCCCCTAAAGGGTATTTGTAGTCTGCTAAAGGAATTATATGGTCTCCAATATTGCCGTGTCGAGGGAATGGAAACATTTCGATTTATTATCAGTGATGGAAATGCAAATTAACATTGAATGGCTTATGTTGCATCACGTACGTGTGAGAAAGGTCAAGTGTATGTGGAGGAGAATGTAGCGATCCGGAGTTTAGGTGGGTCGAGTGCGGTGGTGATAAGAGAAGGAGTGGCGCAAGTGGCTGTCAGTGGTGACTGGAGAGGAAGCCCTACACGAGCCCTTCTTCCTCCTTCGCTCCATCCAGTCTGCGCAAGCCCTGAAAGCTCGCACCTTTTCGCAAAGCGCGTCCTTTACTTGCTTCCTGCACACAAAGATCCAGAAGAGCGCGAGCGCCTGGAGAATATTGAAGGAATCAAACACAGCCCAGTACCACGTGAGCTCCCAGCCAGACACGAACCAGGAAATCATGTCGAAGATCCAGGAAAAGCCCATGAGCACGAACAGCTTGCACAGCAACTTGGCCCTTTCACAGCATAACACAGTTAATCACAATCCACTCGAACCAAAAGCAAATCACAATTACAGTCTCTTACTGCGGCACGGAGGACCCCGACGTTGGTGCGCCGTTCACGGCCCTGCACAGGGTCGAGATCGTGAGGCTAGCGAAGAGCACATTGACCAAGAAGATGATGAGACTGGGGACGGAGTGGTAGTAGACGTAGGCGGTGTTGTCGACAGCACAGGCGAAGCGTCCAATGAGCGGTCGAACGACGCGGTCGTCGAAGAGTCTGGAGTTGTGAGAAGGTTAATTGGTTGTTGATGTGAATGTGTGATGGAAAGGAATGATGGAAAGAGACTGACCCGAAGTGGTTGTCGATGATCAAGGCAATGGCGAGGACGAGGAGCGGGATTCCGAGTGCGAATGCGCAGTAGCCGAGAAATCGCTTCGTGCCTTTGGAGCGGTTGGAGACGGGCGTCATGGAGCTGCGGAAGGAAAGCGCGGATTAAGTGAAATGACTTGGGAAGTGGTGGAAGGGGAAGGGAAAAGTGTTACCTGATGGTGACCCAGAGGTCAAAGTTGAGGACGGTCATCCAGGAGAACATGGCGATGTAGGAGTAGAGGTTGATGATGCCTGGAATGGAAAGAGAGAAGAGGAGAGAAGAGGAGAGTGCATTCATTTCCTTTCCTTTGGCTTACCGATGGCGACGCAGGTTGTGGACTGGAACAGGATGATTTTCTGCTCCGAGAACACCACAGTCCCATGAACCAGTGCGCTCGTCACGTGGAACAGCAGAACGAAGAGCGATGAACGAGGCCGACGTCCAGCCGTGGATGTTCTGCCCTTTCCAGATCAACGCGTACACAACCACAATCAGGAGCAGGAACACGGACGTGACGCAGAACATGGAGAAGTACAGGGTGGAGTAGGTGAAGAGGGAGTCGTCCTGGAAGAAAAGCAAAATCAAAAGGTGGTGGCTCTGGTTTGGGGATGAGCAAGTGTGGGCTGTGGTTTGAGTACCGTGTGTTGCCGGCAGGAGAGGAGGATTTGGTTGTCGTTGGTTCTGTGGAACACTTGCTCCGTGTCGAAGTCGTTCGAGTAGATGACCCCGTCGATGCACATGAGGTCAGGGTCGATGTAGGATTTGCTGGTTCCGGTCTCCTTGGGCTTGTCCCAGTCGTGCTGAGCTGTGGGTCGGGTGAGTATTTGTCCTGACTCGAGGACGGTGATTCTGGGAGAGGAGACAAAAGTCGTTAGTGCAAGTGCGTGAATGAATGGCGGTAAATAAGAGGAAGGCTTTACTCTGCGACAGTTTCGGGGCGGGCAGTTGGAAGTGGGAGGAACCAGAGGATGGAGCCGTTGCAGCTCAAGAGTTTGTGGAAGTAGAAGGGCCGTTCGGAACCGTGGACTCCGGTCTGTGCTGTGCTGGGAGTGTAGCCGTAGGCCTTGGACAGAGCTGTGAACTGCTTGTAGAAAAACGGCGTCCATTCCTCCTCAAAGCTCTCCACGCACTGGATGTGGTCGTTGAGAAGGCCCAGCTGGAGCACCATGCCTGGAGGGCAGCACTTGTGCAAGACGACGGGGAAGGACTGATTCCGTTCCGCCGTGTCCAGCTTGTCGACGGTGTTGCTGTGGTTGTAGCGCGGCATGCACACCTTCACCATCATCTCGTCACCGGCCACGTCCAGGCTGCGCGTTCCTCAGGAAAAGACTTGATTAGGATTGGGAAAGGCGACACCTGACTACGGATTGTGCGAGGACTGACCTGGAGATGCAGTAGGCGTAAGGCGGGTACTGGAAGGACGCGCTGTCCGTGCGCAGGTCCCCGTAGGGCGAGAAGTAGTTGTTGTAGCCCGCGTACTGAATGTCCAGTCCGCAGTGAGATCGGTCCTTCTCGGCAGTGCACTCGGCCAACCTGAACACGCGCACGTCTCCATTCAAACACTCGAGAGCCTTGGTCTCGAGCGAGAAGTTGAAAAGGCCGTGCCGGAAGCGTCCCTCGATCCGCGCCTTCTTCGTCGCTCCCAGCGGTGCCTGGAATAACCCGGGAACTTCAAACCACGATTCGCTCACTCCGTCCGAGCATTTCCTCACCACAACCTCAATGCGCTCTTCCTCCGTCCACGCTGTCACCGACCAATTCCCATTTCCCGTCCAGTTATTAGCAGGGATTTTGACTTTGGGTGGGGCGCATGGGAACGGGAGGTCAAAGTCTGGGCCTGGCACTGGGCATTCCGGTTCCGAGGCTTGTGGCCCTGGAGACGTTTCTGATTCAGCCGTCGGTTCCGTCTGCGCCTTCACCAGCCACAGCAATGACACAAGAACAAGACAAAGGAGTAAACGAGGCAGTGCCATCGTCTTCTGTCACTTTCCCGCACACAAACACTCCTTGCTCCTTGGACGTTGGAAATGAATGAGGACGAGACGACGTGCTGTAGGCTGGAGTATTTGGAGCAGAGTGGGAGAGGCGAGCGAGTCGAGATTGAATTAATAGCGTGGCGGAAGACAACAGGGAAAACCAGTGCAGGCTGAGAATAGGTCGGAAGTGAGGACAGTGGAATAAATTTAAGTGGAAGCTTCGACTGAGTTTCAATGTCCTCTTCCTCGTACTCGAGTTCCAGGGAAGCGGTCAAGGTCTTTGCGGAGGAAAGAGGCAGGGAGGAATCCTCAGGTTGCTCCTTGTTGCTGGACTGACGGACTGGACTTGAATCCGCGTCTCCAAGCGATCTCCGTCGAGGTCAGCTGAGGGTGGTGGTGGTGGGGAAGTGTGTGCGAGAGTTGGAAAAGAGACTAAGCAAAAGTTGGTCCAGGCGTCCACTCCACTCCACGCAGTGATCAGAAACACGGACGCGCAGTGAGGCTGTGTAGCTTTGACGTCTCCAGATACTCCGTGGCATCGTGGACGTGATTTTGGTGAAGGGCGAAAAAGGAAATGGAAAGGTGAGCGATTGTTGGCGTGTGTGTGGTAAACAAGAGAGGGAAGGGACATGAAAAAACACAGAATCGTTGTTGTGCTGCTCTGGTGGAGCCTTTGAGAGGACATTGTTGTAGCACTTGAGCATGGATCTTCCTCTTTTCTAATTAACTCTCCATCCAATTACTTGTAATGAGCACTCAACTGAATTGCTCCTGTAAGCCAATGAGGACGAAACCCTTGGAGCCGTCTCTTCAAGTTCAAGTATCATAAGTGGAAAGCATGGATGGAAAAACAAATGCTTTTTGCTCTCATTCCCTGTACCATTTATCATGTTTTTATCTTTTCCTTCACCTTTTTGCCCACCTTTCGCTGTCATCATTTCTCCACGTTGGGTGGAACTGAGGCAAGTGCAAGTGGCAGTTGACAACTGAACGGCCAGTGTGAAGGTCAGTGTGTACGTCCGCCAAGCTCCTTCAGCAAAATTCTCTTGTTCAACTCCTTTCTGTTTTTTCCTTCTCTGCCGTCACTTGAGTTCCACGAAGCAGTTCGTCCATGCTGCTGGAAACTGAACGGAGTTACGGAGGGAATGAAATGCGACCCCAATGCTTTTTGTCCGCACGGCTGGGAGCGATTCTGTTGAGGGCGTAATTCAAGTTCAAGTCACGAAGCTCAAAACTGTGGATTATTGGGAAATGACAGGAATTGATTTGTGAATATGAGAGAGTGACTGACTCTGCTAATATTCCGCTTCATTCCTTCAAACTCCCATCACTCCTCTCTTCTGATTCTGGTACATGAGCTGTGAGGACGTTTCAACACACTTGGAGCGTCGCACAAGAGTCACGCCTTTGCCATTTCAGAAGAGCACTTTCCACAACTTACCGTCGTGGGAATTCTCTTGCGAGAGTCAATAAGTGACACTTAATCTCATAAATGCAACGTATGTCTCACATCGGAGAAGATTGTGCAATCAAAATCAATCCGCTTACATGCTACCGTGTCTTTTCCAACCAACTCCACTCTTGTGTCGCTCTGTGTGCAATTTCCAATCACAAAAGCTGCGGGAGACACGTAGAATTCTCTTATCTTGCATCCCCTTTGCATTCACTTGAGCGGCCACAAGTTCGAATTCTTACTTTGCATCATTTAATAAGACCCACTGCAGTAGTCAGCACATCACAATCAAAATGAGCCAAGTCTAAAAGTCCTAAAAGCAAAATGAATTATCTTCAAGAATTCTTTAATCAAAGCATCTCATTTTACTTTTAGCCATTTCTGCACTTGCCTCATTTTGGCTCTTAGCCCACTATGCAAATGTAATTAATGAGCGCAGGCAGAGCCAAGCTTAGACACAATCCGCGTACTCCATCATCACTTGTTAATACTCTCTTTATTACTTGAGTGTTTCCCTTCCACTTACAAAGTACCATTTCCAATGAGCCAGCATCGCTTCTGATGTACAATAGTTTAATTTACCTACGCTACTGCTACTTGACTACAAATTGAAACCATCGTTGATATTGAACCTTGGGATTAAATCGATTTTTTTTTTCAAAGTTACTACTTTTCCAGTTTCCATTGTGCAATGAAGGCTGGAAGCATTTTCTTTGCGCATACTCTTTATTTAGAAAATATGGCCGGGGTGAGGAGTCAGTCCAGGTTGATGGACTTATATCTGTTTAAGGTTGGTCAATAACAATGAATAAATTCCAACGATTTTTTGGAAAGAAATGGCAAGAATTTATTGGAAATTAATATTCCTAAATGAGTAACGATCAACGATTCAAACAACAATCGAGCAAAACTAAACAAGCAAAATATAAAATAATAAAATTCAAAAATTTGAATATTTGATTTTTCTAACTCGGTACCAGATGTCCCAATGCACTTGGTCCGGGTACCAATACTGCCAATGGTCAATGGTGACGCCTGGCATCCGGATCCGGACCAATTCAAAATAACAATCGAGTTTAACTTTTTTTCTCGACTTAAATTTTTTTCGAACTCGAGATCGACCGAGCCGAATTTCTTGAAAACATTCGTTCGCTGAATATCTTCGATTCGAAAAGGTAAATCACAACGAAAAATTGCCGTCATGCTGGAATTTTGGGAAATGTCGATAAGTCTAGACCTAGACCAACCTTGGGACTTGGGACTACTTGGGAGTCAATATTTACAATGATAGCCTGGGTTAATTTTTTTACACCTTGGCGTGTAATTTAAGTGATGCGTGGTTGGTGCGTAAATAATTAAACCGAACGTCCGCTGCCTACAAGAGTATTTATGTCCCCACCATTTATGTCGGAACAAACTGATGACATTGCGAAGAACAAAATTAGGTGCGTGCATTTTTTAAACACGGAACCGGCCAAGAATTGTCATCTCAAAATCAAGTTTATAGTTTTTTGGACGTTACAAGTATGTAGATTTTATGTTTGAAAAAAGTTGCTCGATCAGATCCACAATGGTTTGGTGTGGTATGAGATGTAGACCAGACCAAGTGAACCGACATGACGCATTAGGGCCACACCACTTGCTTACCACTCAATTCCCAAGTGCAATACATACGTACTACTTTTTGGAGTGTACAATAAAAACATTTTGCATTCTCTCGCGCTGACAACGGACGAAGCACCGAGCGAAGGTTACGTCTCAAGTCTCTAACTACAACATGGAAAGGTGTGTGCAGTGATCCCATCGAATGTCAGTCAGCAATTTAGCCCACACACAGCATTTAATCCAACTGTTCATTGCTGCGTCATTATCATTATTATTATTGTTGTTGTTGTTGTTGTTGTTGTTGTTGTTGTTGTTGGCCGGAGGAAAGGGAGCATCAATTGACTGCTGATGACGAGGCTTGAGCACAGACAAAGTACAATTTAACATCACGTCGTTGAAGGTGAAAAACTAACATGTTTTCGTAACGTTTGGGATTTGTCACAGGATGCTAACTCTTGCGCCTTTAACCACCAAATATAATGATAACAAATTATGGAATAGGAGACATGCATTCGTCTTGCATTTAATGTATAACTGCAGAACTTGTGCGTAAGCTTAAATGTTATATTGCTCAATACTACGAGTGAGAGTGACGAGCAAAGATAATAGAATTTACGACATAGTAAGTTATTCAGTGTGTGTATAATACAGAGTTTTAGCTTGTAATCCTTTGGCTTGGCATTCCTGGCTGTGGTTTGCCAAGTGAGCGGACGGTCACAACAATGCACGACAAACCTCAGCTTAACGCTTCACCTGTACAAACAGACAGTTTGCCACAACATTGGGCATACGCTAGGACTGAGTGATTCACAGCATCCTATAACCAAATCCTACAACTAATCAACTTTCCATTTCCGAGCCTTCTCAGGGGCTCCTCCACTGTATGAACTAAACGTGTCGTCTAACTACGTGACTTAATTATATTTAGGCAAGCTGAGTGCAAAGTCAGAACTGACTGACGTTCATCTCCTATCCCATAAAAATCACAATCTCGTTCTTTCTTCCTCCACTCCCTTCCCTGCCTAATTAACTAATTACTAGTTCAAGGATACGAGAATTCCAAGCTGCGAAGCTCAAACTGAGTCATAGTTGAGACTCCTGAAAGTACGGCCATTTCCAATTGCGTCAGTTACTGCTGTCGTTGTGAAACCAAGACAAGAATCAAGATTTAAGATAACTGATTCCCACAATGCACTTGCCCTCTCACTTGAGCATAGAGCTCGTGAGAAATGTCGGAATGCAATTATAGGAAAATCAAATTCATATTAAGCGAAGCACAAATTATCAAGCTACAGCGAATATTGTTGTAGTATTAGTGGTTCAATGCTGAACTGAATAATTACTTTAGCTGCAGGGTATGATGTCAGGTGAAGTTAAATGCAGCTTCTTACTCATTCCCACACCGGAGACCAATACCTGTCAAATTAAATCTCAACTCGCCTGAAACCGAGACAAAAGAGGTAGAACGAAGAATCATTTACAATTCAAAGTTTCTTTTGTTTCCTTTTGATTTTCTTTAGTCAGCTTTTGCGAGTTTGCATAAATTGACAGATTTGATTTCCAGGTCTGTACATCTGTAACATTCATTGAAAGCCAATCAGATTTAAAATGTCGATTCCCATCATGCTGCGCCTTAGAAGCTCCAGCATATCATTAAGGCAACCCTCGTATGCTCCTTTTATGCACATTATGCATTTTCTACCTTCTCATTATCCAAGGATTATGAATTTTCAGAAACATTTCATTGAGAAATATTTTATTTTGCACTCTATTTTATATTTTATTTTTCTATACACAATATTTTTTTCTTCAATGAAAAATATTTTTGCTCATATTTTTTCCGCAATATACATTTAGGGACGATATTTTTTATCAATCCAATTTTTTTATTTTAACTCGTCATTTTAAATGACTTGATTCTTAACCAATGCCTTCTTAACTGAGGAATTTAACTAAACTACTAATCGTTGATAACCAAACCCAAATCCAAACCAAAAGTGCAACAACAAAACCGATTCACTTTAAGAGAGCAAATATTTTAAGGCAGTCCCTTGAGTCCTTTACTATTCAATATTTCAAGTTGAAATTACTGGCGCAGACTACGCAAAGAAATATGGCTTTGAATTATTGGAAGAGAATCTGGAAAAACTTTAAAATTTGATCAGATAAGAGAGTTTTTGATTTCCTTTGACCTCCAAAACTTCACCCTCATGGGTCACGCACCTTTTTCTAACATGCACATAAATAATAAACATCAAAAACTCTCTTATCTGATCAAATTTTATTTAAATCTAATAACATTGAATTTGAAGCGAAATGTTCGTCAGTGTACTTTCAAAATTTTGGAAAGTTTTCGGAATTTCAAAAAACGAAAAGAAGGGGTTAGGCGAAATTGTACTGTCTCGATCGACCGCATCCAAATCGGACAGATATTGACCGAGATATTCTGGATCCACGTTCGTTACCCGGCTCCAACCAATCTCCTTATCCGGGAAGATTTTTGGATTTTTTTTTATTTTCATGTTCAGGCATAAGACCACTGTATCTGATATCAACTGGAGCTAATTCTACGATTCACAAATTCTGACATTGGTATTTTGACGTGAAATTACTCTGGAGTCAAAAGAAACTACGAGGAATAGGAGTAAGTCAATTTGAAGATTATCCTAGTGGCAATAAAAAATTCATTGCAAAAGCGGGACTTAGTACTGTCACATCTCATAAAATGTTACAAGTTTAAGAGCTAGCACTGGTCGCAGCTTAGACGGTAACCAGTGCAGGCATTGCGCTGAGAAAGAAACCCTTGGTCACGTTCTAGGCAGCTGTCAACGTGGAGAACTAGTACATAATGACATAGGAGTAAGGATTGCAAAATCAATGAAAGATGTGAGATGGCACGTAGAAGAGGAAGTTAATTGCATTGGGGAAAATGGATTATCACGAAGAATAAACATTATTGCATATGAACTTTCAACCAGACAAGGTTTCATATGGAGTCCTACAGTCAGATTTGAAAATGGAACTAGTGAGGAGAGGATCAGTCTAAAACAGTTGACGCTTAAAAAAGGCAATTTATGAACCATGGGTAAATTACTTCCAAAATAAGTATAATTTTGGTGGAATTGAAGTAATTGGGTTGTATATTGGGACTAGAGGAACTATTATTACTCAATTTCAGAAATTTGTATCTAAGTTTAGATTACTGTGTACTGTGTGCAATAGTTAATGATATGTTAATTGCACTACGGGGTTCAATTCAAATATATAAACATCATCTGTACGGATGTTAGAAATAATAAATAATATATTATATAGGAAGTAATGTATACTGAGTCTTGACTATTACAGTTGTGCAACAGTGACTAAATAAAGTTTTTCTCTTTTTAAGTAAACTTAGTTATTTATGGAATGGGTATTTTTAGTCGACGTAACGCAATTATAATGTCCGTGCGTGTTCTCGGGAAATTATTTGAATATTGTCACTTTAGTTGTAAAAAACTAACATGCTCGGTACAGTTTGACCTTTAGCCGTTGAAAATTTTGAGGGTATCCTTCTCATTGTTTACGTTTTAAACCTACCACGTAGGTAGTAGATTTTAAAATTAAGTGCAGCCAAAGTTGCTTCAAAAAAAGAAAATCTGTGATATTGACACAGACGTACTAAGTTGAGAAGCCAAAATCTTGTGACCCTCACCAACCCAAGCAGTGGGATGTGGGATATTACACATTATAGTTCATCATACCGTTTAAAGTTAAGATATCAGCTAAATTAACTACTGGGAACATTTGGAAAATACTATCTACCAACTCCAATTAAGCCGCACTCAGCGTCAAAAAATGGTGCGAATGATACTACAAACGACTCGATGCAATTGGGCACCCAATCATTGAATCAGCATCGATCGGTACCCTCCATCGAACAATGACGTTCAATTCAAGTGATTTATCATTTCATAAAAGTTATCAAAGGGAAGTTTAATGGATTCATTTTTATGACTTACTGGACGTGCAATGTAAATGATATTTTATTCACGAAAGACCGAGCTTCGACGGTCGTTAACTCACCGTCATCTTCAGGGTTTTAAGAAAGAGTGAAATGACAAAGGACATGGATTTGTATTACTAGATTACACGTACAATTTTGTAGCTAAAAATTATTAAGAAAAAAGATTTTGGAAAATCACAATTTATTTTTTTCTTAGTTGTTTGTGTTGTTAGAAAATAAATAATAAATTATTTGGATTTCAAAATTATTTTGTATATTTATTAATATTACTTTTCCGCATTTATCGCATATATTACTAAGCTAATATACCCTGAAGAAGGACGCCATTTGAGCGTTTGAAAGCTTGGAATTTCTAAATAAAGATTTCAACAGCAATCCACTAACTCCATTAAATTTTCTTATTATATTCTA
>JAAXYX010005427.1:0-10919 GCA_036851915.1 Ptenothrix huangshanensis | reverse complement strand
TATATACTTCAAGCGTTAAAAACCAAAATTCATCGTCTTACATTTTCATACGACAATTCACACACTACGCTAGAGCTACGTGAAATATGAAGCATTACTATATACCTACTATTACTATTAGCTTTATGGTACACATAAAATCAAATTGTAAACTCACTAACTCACCTACCTACCTACAAATAATAAATACAGAAGTAAAGCTGTGATTTATATATATGCCGAATGTTTATTTGATAATTTTGTGTTGGGTAAAAGTAAAAATAACCAAGTCAAGCGGAGCCAGAAAGACTAGGCTAGACCAGGCCAGAATTCACATCAGCATCAGCGCCATAGTACCACCATCAGATCCATGTTATTGGAGGTAAAGTTGAAACGATTGTATAAAAGTCAACGACAAATCAAAACAAAAGAGAAGAGAGAAAGATTGCAGGTGAAATTATATAGTTGTAGGCGTTGATTTGAAATGTGAATGAGAGAAACGACAACGACATCGGCATCGACGTCGAGTTATATTTACTTGCGTAGTTTCCTCGGTCTTTCACTTTTAGTATGTCTTCAAACATTACGGTTGTATTAAGGGCCCCTTGTACTCATTTATTTGACTGGTGACTGGTGATTACTTTGATATATTGCGTGTACCACACCAAACCAAACCATACCGTGGTATGATATGACTTAGCTTGAATTGGCTTGGCCTGGCATGGTTATGAGTTAGCGACGAGACAGGAGAACAAGTATTACATGATATTATAAATTCTGCAGTGCTTCGATGAAGACCTCAAAGCCAATTGCAAATCTGAATGTAATTCCATTTCTGGTTTTTTTTGAATTCGTACCATGCACATACCTATACGAGCGATGCATGTGTATCATCAATCATTTGCAAGACAATAGAATGGAAGAGAGGAGAGACAGAGAAGAGAACAGAATCCAACCACGACCACGACTCTCATAACAACTAACTATTTCCTCCGATTGTTCCACAAATTAATCGTGTAATAATCACATTACAGTACTAGTCCCAGGTCACAAGCAACTACATGTAGGTACATGGTGTCTGTACCGCAATTTGCTTTTGATTGATCACCTACCTTTTCTACTTGCTCTATCTTGTTGATGAATGCCAACAGCTTCTGAGAATCCGGGAAGCTTCTGTGCAACTTCAAATTACCCAAACCAAATTACCTACCTACTTTGTAGTCTGGGCTCTGTACTAATATAGGAGCAAATTTCCTTCGTTTTGGTTTTGGTTTCTCTTCGTTCGATTTGGTTGGGCAGTGGCTTGGTCAACAAGATAACGAAGGAAGGTACACGGCACGTGAAGTAGGTAGCAATATAAAAGAGAAAGGGTCAAAGGTTAGCTTTTATAAACGGACAAATGTTTGTACACCTAACTACACAGACGTATACTAGTAGGCAGTAGGTACTTGGGTATTCTATACGAACTGAGTAAATTATTAATCATTTTGCCGGCTGCTTATATTATTGTATCCTGTCCCTGCCTGTTTTGCCCTGTCCGAAGCTGTGCTGGGGCTCTGAGTCTAGGCAGAATAGAATTTGAAGGATTATGAAACTAGAAAATGATTGAATACGGATGTCGTTCGTAGTTGGTAGCATAATCACGTTGGTTTTGGACTTGGCTTTGACTTGGTGTTAGTATTGTAGTTTTTCAAGTCAGAGTCACAGTCATGCCATGTGAAAATAGGAGGTTCATTTACTCCTATTTCCATCGACTCGGGCTTTAATGCAAAAGCATGCGTTGAACTCAGCAAACTGAGAAGACGAGGAGAGAGGAGCGAATGATAATGTGCTTAAGTAGGAATCAAAGTTACTTGTGCATCAGTTAACTAACCTAACCTTACCAGGTTATTATATATCAAAATAAATTACCATGCATTAGCTACGACCGTCATTCGTAATCGTGATCGTAATTCATACAGGGCACGACTGCGACGGCAGATCTGCATAAAAATGTAGCTAGGTAAGTATTCAATTAAAGTCTTTAGTAGTCCAGGCCGAAGCAAACAATGTAGATGTGGCATTTAGCATTAGTATTAACATTTGTATTAGTATTACCACTAGTATTTGCGTTAGCATTACTACCTACTCCATGTATGACATTATTTAATTGAACTTTGAAAGAAGACTTGACTCTCGGTCGTCGGTTAGAAGGTAAATGCAAGGTAAGTAGAAATAATGTAAATTAAATAGCTCTCACTCTCATCGTCTCTCATCCAAGTCCAATCCCAACCGTACCATAATCATATCAATATCACCATCAGAATCATTACCACTATCATTATCACTCCCAGTGTGGGCTTAAGCTTAAAAACAACTAATTGTAATTCCTCTTAAGATCAAAAATCCAAATCAGAACAAAAATCTTATCACTTTGCACTCCTGCTCTAGTAACTTTGAACTAGTACCAACCAACTAATAACTAGTATATACGAGTACCCAACTCTTTCATTAAAAGTAGATGAAACAGCAACGTCTATATGATCTGCGAGAGTCATGGGTATGTCATGTGATACTGCCTACTGCCTGATGAGGTAGTTAATTCTCTCTTTATTACACTAATACTCGTCAAATCTTTATAATTACCTTCCTACCTACATAATTGCTCATATGTACAACTGAAAGTAATTAATGAATACAGGGCAAAAAGATAGACAACTAAAAATGTATTTTGTGGTACTGGTAATTTATCAAACGTTTTTTAAGTGGCTCACGTTCTCTCGACTCGACTCGACTTGACTCCAACTTTGCTTTTGTTTGCCTCGAATTTGAAATCGGCATCGACATCGACATCTACACCGACATTAACTTGGACTTGGACTTTGGCTCGATAAAAGTTTAAAAAATTCTGTCATCTTTTCCTTGTTACGCATGGAATAAAAATTATGATCAAGAAAAGAATGAACGACTAGTAATGAAAAGAAGTTTTTTCATAATGCCAATCTCTCGTGTGTGTGAACGTGAACGATATGGAGTAGGAAAGGAAGGATTGTTGACGTCGACGTCGACTTCAATGTCGATACAACACGGCTCAGTTCAGTGTGTTGAGCTGTGTGTGTATTTACAGATACGATAGCCCAGTAAACTACAATAAAGAAACTTAAGTGAGGCTGTCCTGTCGCTCAGTAACGTAAATGGAAGTATGTACATTGTACAGGTACAGACACACGTATGAATAAGCATAGGTAGTACAATAATAGAAGGAGATATAATTATATCTACACACTGCTTGCAAAAACGAAAACGAAATGGAAAAGGAAAGAGAAAATGCTAAAGTGTACACACTGTACAGATGTGTATCTGTCGACTTTATGGATGCAGAGATACCCAAGGTACACAGATTGTATATTATATGATATGATTATAAGTAGGAATGTATAGCTACTGTACTAGTGTTGGTGTACCTATACTTCATGTTAATACATACCACTTGATATTTTATTTATATACAGTGCAATATCTCGAAACAGAAAGGTGGCTGTGGATGTGGGTAGGTATAGATTTAAGTAATAAAGTAGCAGAATGTCGTCATAGCCAACATTAGATCAGAATACAGAATACAAACCAAGCCAAGCTAATGCTGAAGCCAAGCAAAAGTTAAAGCAATATCTTCAGTTCAGCAACAGCAACGTAAAAAGCCAAGCAAAGCAAGTCATGGTTTTGGTGCATGAATTTCATACCTTATGCCTTATGGCTTACGGTGGATGTGGATAGTGGAAACGACTGTGCTATATCAAGTTCTGCTATACTAAGGCAGTTGTGCCACAAGCTTTGGGAATTATTCTCGTTCTAAATGTATGAAGATATTACAATTTTTTATTGTGTTATAAAGTAAAGTCCTATAGAAATACCAAATACTAATACATCTAGAATCTATACGTATATGGTATATCTATACGGTGTCTAGGCCCAAAGCGAATGCTACACATGTGATCTACTGAAATACTGAAATTCTCAAATATAGAGATTTATGATTTGCTGTTGCTCTAACTACTGGTTCTGGTGTTGGTGCTGCTGTTGCCATTGCCGTTGCCATTACCCTTGTTGTGAATTGCAATTTTTTAAGGAAGGAATTTTAAAATTCCTCTGATAATACTGTAAACTGTCTGCCTTGAGTTGGATAGGTTTTGCTGTAATTATTATATTTGGACGTATTTTTATTGCGGAGTACACGGCTGTTTGTCAACAGTTAGGAATATGTATTAATTATGCCTATATTATTGTATGCGTCGTACCTAGTCCATATTTCCATCTGTAGTATTAATAACGCTAGTGGGATAGTACCAGCACCAGTCCCAGTAATACTAGCGTAGAGTGGGCAGCTGTAAAAAGAAAGATGCTTGACATCATAAGCTACAACTAAATTTGACTATGACTATGACTATAGTCGTAGTCAAGACAGTGTTTTTGATCTTGGCTTTGGTCTTGATGCTGAATTGCTGATCTCATAGACTGCAGTAAAATGCTCAATTTTTTAAAATGAAGATTATATTTATTGCTGTTGCGAGTGCTATTACTTTAGTTCTATTACTATTACAATTTACGAATGACGAATGAGGAATTAACGAATTTAGGAATCGCTGTAATAGCTAGCTATTTATTTGTGAAGTAGAGGTTAAAAGCTAGTTAGCTAAAGTAAAGTTATTCTCCCAAGTCCCAAGTATAATTTCTATGGGAGGACCTACGTTTATTATTACCTACAGAGTATAGAGTGCTGGCCTGTCAAAATGGGAAAAGCACTGTAGTTATGTACAAGTATAGTAGGTACCGAATCATCAACAACGACAAGGAAAAGGACAGCCGACATCAAGATCACATGGATGAATAGATGTGTTCGTAGAAACCTACTGAGGCAAAAGCACAAGAGTGTGAGGCAGATTCTGGTTGTGGTCTTGGTATTGTACTGGTTCTGGGTTCTGGCCTGGTATTGAATCGAATCTCGAATTCTAATCTTTGTTGAACGGATGCTGGAAAGAAGGAATGAAGGGGAAGAAAAGGCAAGGAAAGCAAGTAAACCACACCACACACGCCACAGTACTTCGTGGAAATATGCAAAAATGCTTGAAGCACTTGATGGCTGATGTTAATGGTACATTAGATCGCCATGCTATATCTTCCATGCGAATAATTATATGCATAGTCGATATTTATACACCAGTGAGTTCTGGTCTGGTCCTGGTCCTAATAATGGTAATGTCATAGATAGATACACTAATACCAATAGCAAAAGCAATACGGATGGCAAAAGCACGAGCAATTGTGTATATTATGCGTATAGTACTAGTAGAATCTCGTAGTGTATATTGGTATATGGGTCTACCTTTGAGTTGTGAGTATGAGGATTTGGTGGCCTCATTCCAACGAGTTGATTTACTCCTCAGATATTTATATTTATACTAACCACGAACACGAAGGAGGCTCTTCATAAAATGCAGATAAAACTGGCCCTAACCTCAAGTCTCGGCTCCAGTATGGATACGGCTATGACTATGACTTTGAGTATGCATATGATTGCGAGGTAGAGGCAGAGACGAGGGAGGCAATTCGATGAAATGTACGATGCCAGGCGATGCCATGTCAGACAAGACCAGACTAGACCAGACCACGCTACAAGACACGATGATGTAATTCTAATTGTACTTATACTCTAATCTTCACATTTTTACTCATGTGAAGCAAACACGGAATATAGAACGATATACGTATGCATAATACATGTACCTACATGGGCACAGGCACTCCTGTAGGATATCAGTATAGAGATAGCGATGTGATTGTAGACAGTAGATTTATTTTGAAGGTAATACAATAGCATTGCAACAACTTATTGCACTGTAGGATGACATCATCCTGCATCTAACACAATTACAATCGTTGTCCTTCTTCTGGAGCTCCTCTAGTTCTGGTTCTGACTTTGGTCCTGGTCCTGCTTCTGGTCTTGTCCCTCTTTCAATTTTTCAGAGTCACAGCTCTAAGCACAGCACAACACATGCCATGCACATGGACTCCGGAATAAATAATCAATCTGTGAAATGGTGGAAATTCGGAATTGCAATATCTGTATCTGTACGAATATGATCACTTCCTCAGACTCTTGTTTACTTTAATGTTCTATCTAGCTACTAATACTGCAAATAATAATAACAGGAATTACATACTACCATTATGCCTGGCTCGTTTTTGCTTGCATCGAAATCGATTCGAAATGTGAATAGTGCAGTAGAGCGACCTACCAATGTAATGTGTAGGTATACATAATTCTGCTTTATAATTAAATGCTGTAGCTAAAGCTAGGTGTGTGTTATTGGTTACTACACACATAGGCATTAACATATCTGTGTAAGCATGATAAAGAATACAATATACAAATTAATGCTAGCAGAACAAAAGTGCTGGAATAATACAACACACGAGCCGAACTACTATGTAACTACCTATTTATGACAGGGATATTCTAATACAGATCTACTGGTACTGGCGAGAGGTAATTGGGAGTATTATATTCGACATCTAGTCAAACTATAAGATTATTATTTGCATAATCGAATTTGGTAATGTGGGTGGAAGCAGAAAGCAGAAGGAAGTAGCAGAGAAGAGAAGAGAAAGAGCGCATAGCGCAGCCTGGCAAAACAAACTACCTAGGTAGGTACCTACTAGTATTTCATGTGCATTATATGGAATGTTACAAGTATTAGTATTAGTGAAACATGAATATGCTTTTATGATTCGATGAAATATGTAAATTAGGGATAAAGAATTCGAACGGTAACCTTCAAATCCTGCATTACCATCGACATCGCCAGCGTGAATGTGAATGTAAATCGTGCCATAAGTTTGGTGTTGGCCTTTTTCAGCAGTTAGTTTCTTCTGGGTATAATCATGCAATCCCATAGTTTTATAGCCGTACCGACTGGACAATTAATAATGTTTTTTCACTGTAATTGCTACTCATTACACATAAGATCAACCAAAGTTGTAATATAACTGTAGAGTTGTAATTCGAGCGACGACAGCTACACACACCACGTACACTTCACTGCACTTCCATATCGTACACTTGAACAGACAGATTTAACAAGTGTTGTTGATCTGTTGATCAGTAGAATAGATACGCTAGCGAAGAGATGGTAGACTTGCACTTGTACAGTACCTTCAAGGTATCTCCTTTTTTCTTTATTTCAATAAAGACTACAATAGCTCGTGGAAACTTCATACGTATTATAGCCAATATCAAAATAATGAGTCTACACTTTCAAGACACACACTAAGGATTTATGTGTTCACCACAACCACAAGTACAGAGTAGGTACAACTGAATTTCATACAAATATTAGAAATGATGATAATAATAATTACTTTTGGCTTGGATTCGTTCGGTTTGGTTTGAACTTCGTGTCTTTGAGACTTTGGGACATTAACAAGAGACGAGAAGACAAGACGAGGCTGTACTGCAAATGCCTACTTGAAACCTTGAGTCATGATGAACGTAATAAGCTTATCATAATACCATTATATTTTGGTTATGGTTCTGCTCCTGGCTGGACATGTCATTTTTGGCGGCACCAGATTACACAAGACCGGCTAGAATAAGAAACGAGTTCGTCAAAAATTTCCGGAAATCGTCTGCTGTATTTATAATTAATTACATATGATGATGATGCTGATGGTAATGAACATCTGATAACATTATACCGACTAGGCGCAGGATCCTAAGATAACGATCATAATTGTACATCCTCTTCGCGTGGCCCAGCGCTACGGCAACGGCAAAGGCAACAGGCATCGATCAAAATATAAAGATGAATCGAGACCAAAATACAAGGACGATTTGATATGTGACGTGGAATTAATTTCCGTTTCTTTATTTTTCTGCGAGTGTTTCGTCTCCGCCTGGGTGTCTGCGCCCGTGCTTGTTTAGAGGTGACAGGACAGTCACGAGTTGCTGTTCATTGAGTTGAGTTGATCCGCTTGTAACTCTTGTTCTTGTTCATTTGACTTCTATTTATGATTATGACGCTATGTCCTGCATTTCTTGGGCTGTCCATTGAGAAACGCGGTACACATTATGATATTCCTGCTGTAAATAACAGTTAATAATGGAACTGCCATCACCATCCTCATCGTGATCGTCATGGTCATGGTCAAACCATCTTGTCATCAGCTCCAAATACATATTTGGTTGTAATTAATCACGCGATTCAAGAGAAAAATAAGATTGACTTCTCAAATTCACATTTAAGATGGTAAAAGGACAAGAATTGGCAGTCAAAAAGTCTAAGTCGGAATACAGTTGTTATAGAAAGATATTGGAACTGGTGACGACGACGATAATGGTGATGGCAATGGTGATGAGTTACCCTTGTGGAATGCGGACGATTAAAATGGATGAAATTATATGGAGTAATTAAATGTAGAATTTGCATTACTTGAGTGGCAGGTAGAGGTTGTTGTGGTTTGATTGCTCTTCGGCTCTGGATTGGACTTAACACGACTTGTCTTCAATTTTCCCAATGGAATGCAGTAAGTAATTCAGAGATTGGATATAGAATGCACAGACACACGTCAAGCGTCATAGAAACTAAGCAAGTGTTGAAAAGGATAAGACCAAAACCAAGGCATTTCCTTGCTTTTGCTTTGATTTACTGTGCATCAACATTGACTTGGATTTGCCTTGTCTGGTGATCCTTTCGTAGTGACTGTGACCTCATCCTCATAGTCANTTGGATATAGAATGCACAGACACACGTCAAGCGTCATAGAAACTAAGCAAGTGTTGAAAAGGATAAGACCAAAACCAAGGCATTTCCTTGCTTTTGCTTTGATTTACTGTACATCAACATTGACTTGGATTTGCCTTGTCTGGTGATCCGTTCGTAGTGACTGTGACCTCATCCTCATAGTCATAATGTAAGCTGTAATTATGAACAAAATAATTTGAATAATTCTGGAAATTCGACAGCAATGTTAACTGCTTGACCTTATCACTCGATGTCAGCAGTTTATCGCTAATCCATTTCATGTTTAAGTCATTCGTTGTATACGTACGTCAGTATTACCTACATACGAATGACTCCTCCATGTGTATTTGGAATTAAAGGAATAGCTTAATTCTATACAATAACGCATTGCCATTATTGAACAACTTCAAAGTAAGTATGAAGTACCTACCTAATTAAAATCAAATTAACGTGCTTCCGTGCGGGCACTAGCCGTATCTGTTGTTTATGTACAACATTGGGTGATTGGCAGTTATCAACTGAACAACGCACTTTAATACGGGTGCTTCCTATTTGATTTTTCGTGTGTATATTGCTTGACATTCATTAACGACATACATAATTCAGATATTATTTCAAACTCCTTGAGTAATTATGCAAGGATGAAAAGATCACATAATCACTGCGTCTTCCCCGTATTCCCTGAGTTGAAGCAATTGAAACGTACAATTTTGGTTATGTGCTTCGTGACCCGTAATCGTGGAATTTCCACAGTTGCTCCACTTATGCCCAGTCATCGAACCAAACAATAATGATACGATGTTATCCACATTTGATCAATTTAACTACACAAGTTGACCACAAATTGGACTGTCCGTAGCTTGTTTCGATCATTATTTATATCACACATTGTCGTATAAATTTTCCAATTTGTTGGTCGCAGATTAGACAATACTCACAGAAGTAATTATCACACTTGATATTCACGTATTTCTAGAACACGAATCTATATCATTAAATCTGTAGAACACGTGTATGAGTCTACACCCTTCGAGGATATGTTACTCATTAATCAACTACAAAACTCGTCGCTTATCTGTAGCATGGCACGTTAACTAAATTAGACTTATTAAGGTGATATTCTTGAAATGTAATTATGACATTCGTACAGAAGCAAATATTAGATGTTGGAGCAGTACTTATTAGCGGCCTGGGTTTCACTCCGACAGTTCTCTTGGTGCTTGGTTATCAATTGCAACCTTCATATTTCACTGAGTTTTACACCATACCTGACTGATCACGTTCATTTCGTTTCCATAGAGCTTCTTTTGAAGTTTCAATTATCACTCTTTGAAAAACCTTTTCAATCACCTCTAGCAAAAATGGCTAGTATGGTCGAGACGACTACAGGAAAAAGTGTGCGAAATAAATATTCCCCAAAAATATCCAGTATCCGAGAAAATTCCAGGTGCGTCTCGGCCTCAAATGGCACTAGTACCACTTGCCTCGAACATCCGGAGCACAAAGACGACAGCAATGCTGTCTGTCTGCTTACCACACGACCGCTAAATTACTCGTCGACGTCGTCTGCTGTCGTGGTTTCCATGGGGATTGCGAATCCCGCATTTGAAATGAACGAGAGGGATGGCTCAAGTTCTGAAACTTCTTCTAGACCGGGTTTTGAATCTGACCGCTGCTACAGTCCTAAACCAGGCCTTAGAAGAATGAACGGGAAAAGATGTGGCGCAACCGGAGATATAAATAGCGGATTAGTGAGGAAGCAGTCGAGTGTACTTGTTATGGACGAACATAAAATACCGTTAGAAGAACTATTGAAAAGACTAAATACTGATAAGGACAATGGACTCAATGACGCACATGTTCAAGCAAGTCGGCGAAAACACGGCGCGAACATTCTCGTTCCCCCCGACAAACCTGCGCAGCTGTATCTCCTCTTCAAGGAGTTTTTCAGCGGCCTGAATATTCTTCTGTCGGCTTGCATGTTTCTAGCCTTTGGTTCTTACTCGTCCCAGTACTTCTTTTCGGACGAAATCCGACCGGATAATTGTATTCTGGGGGTGGCAATTTTGATCGTTGTTATCGTCTCAGGTTTGTTCGCGTTTTATCAGAAGTTCAAATCAAATCGGGTCATGGAATCTTTTAAGAATATGGTTCCAAGATATA
>JAAXYX010005426.1:0-10919 GCA_036851915.1 Ptenothrix huangshanensis | reverse complement strand
ATGATAATATGTGTTGAAATAATTGAAGTTATCGAAGAAAGTACAACATAAAGACGTAATAGCAGTAAAAGTAAGAGTCCGAAAAAGTAAATGGAACTAGAGATGGAGAGAGACGACAAGGCTACCTTTTTTGGCGGAGTAGTCGTCAACTGGGGATGAGGAATTGATGCATCCATTACTATCCTCCGGACTCCGAATGCCACCACCACTCCCTCCAATAGAATAATTGTTACAAGAATACCATTGACTTCGTGGCCAATTCTGATGAGTGCCTAAAAGTCGTAGTTTGTCATGTGCGATTTGGTCCTGTTCTTGAGACATCCCCGTTAGACCCTCAGTGGGATCCTTATGTGAGGCTAAATTTCGAAGCACTCGATTAATGGACGATACCTGAGAATGAAACGAATCAAATTAAATGGTTGCAAGCACAGACGAGGCAAGTGAGCATTTGAAAGCATAAGCTGGAGGGATTTGGGCTCGGAAAATGCTCAAAATACTTAACGCCTGCATAGCAGAATAGCAAAGATGAAGAAAAATGAATTGGGATCGGGAGGAGGAGGAGGATGCAAAGAGGAACTACTTGGTGGATCCTTTGAGCCGTCATTAGCATACAACGGTAAATTATTACACCCGTAAGAGCGTCTCTGTCTCTCTTGCTTTGCTCTCGCTCTTGCCTCCACAGATATAGGAGTCCATGGGCAGAGAGAATACTGTCAGAAGCATTCGGCAACAACTCTTCATCCTCTACCAATCCTTTATATGATGGTGTCAGGAGGATGGCGAAAATGCATTATGTCATGGAAAAACCATTTTCCATTTGGTATTCACGATATTTTCACTAAAAGCCTTACATCTCATCCTAACCTCCGTGTGCATTACTGGAACAAATCTTGTTGAAGCATTCACACATTACATAAAATATATACATGAGTCCTTGTCTTCCTTCCACCGGTTCGTAACTTCTCCTTGACGAGAATGAGAAAAATTCAACCCGAGTCTTATTCTGCCTTATTCTATTTTTACCAACCCAAATATCATTCTCATATGTATACGAACTCGCTATCTCGCTGTCTCTCTTATTGTTCCTCAGTCCCTGAGCAGACAGGGACAGAAACAGTAGACACACGAGCATGTAGCGTAGAAAATATACAAAAGAATAAACTACCAACTCTGAGCTCTCGTCTGACTTTGCATTTTTACCATGTCTCCTCAGACGTCAACTTAGACCAGACCACCACCATCTCAAGTCACTTTCCCCAGTATCAAGTCTAATGGAACATGCAAATAGAAGGAATATTCAAACTTTCTTTTACAACATTGGCTTTCAACAACTCCTTGCTTCCGTTATAAATTTAGATCGTGTGCAGGCTTTTATCTCTATTATAGTATCACATCACGGTACTTCAGCCTTTCCCTCTCCACCAAAACCTTTCAGATTTATCTTGTCTTCTCTCCAACGACTACACATCCACGAATAATCAGCAGCACTAACACCACATGGCGAGCAAGCGACCATGCTTTGTTTTGCCATTTACTTACTTCCCTGGCTATTCGCGTGAAAGCATGTACACAGGAGACCATTTGAACGTCCCTACGCAAGACCAACCTAAGACGATCATTTATCAAGCCAACAAAGTCAATAGACCCAAACAGCATAATGAAATGTTGTAATTTATCAATGAGGATAAATGCGTCATGTATTTGTCTTGTAATGAAAAACAGTGGAAAATAGGCTTGACTAAGGAAAGTGAGCGTAAGAATGTAAACATAATAGTTGAAGATTTCTAGGGACTTGAGAAGGTAATTTGACTGGTGGATTTTTTCTTTCTCTTTCTCTCCCTCTCTCTCCCTCTCTTTCTCTTTTTTGAGAATTGACTATGTGGTAGGAGTAGAATGGATGAAGAATGAAGATTCTGTACATCTTGAGAGCTACAAGTCATCACATCCACATCATAGAAAAGCCTTGAAAGCCGCCTTGGTTTCTTCCGCTGTCAGATCACATCGTGGGACAAAAGAGAGTGAGCGTCCAAAATACAGAGACTAGCGTTGACAACGCTTGAGGGAAGATCGATGAAGACGTCAAAAGAATGGCATAACGCCTTGTCAACTTTTCGCACCCGTGACTCCCTCATACTTTCTCATCACAGCAGAGTGGGAGATGTGAAATTCACGTAATAAGCGTGAAACAAGAGTCATACAGACGTGGTAGAAAAAGGCTGGCAGACAGTTCAAACCATAGACATACAGATATTTCGTTCCTGTCTTGTCTCTCCATTCCATAGTCAAAGTTATGTAGTAGGACGAAGAACAAGTAGCGTGTCATCGTCACCACACACACCACCGTCACACCGCTCCGTTCCACGTTCGACATTACGACATTACACACAACTAATACATTACACATCTGTACATCTACTGCGTCGAGTTCACATTGATCGAATAATGGAACCGGCTCAAATCAGCAAAAAATTACCCTGCCGATATGAAAGAGATTGATGTCGACAACTAGTGCTACTACCACTACCACTGCTGCTGCTGCTGCTGCACTGCAGTCCCAATCATAATTCAGTTTCGCTTTTTTTTCTCGTTTGCCTTCCAAAGAAGACCATCGGTAAAAACAGCCAACAAAACCGAGACGAAAACCATTGCCATTAGTTTCACTAACATGACATCGAGGATGTGGAAAAATTCGCATTTCCAATCCCAACCAAAGTAATTGCATGGAATTACACGGATTTCATGTAGATGTGAACACAATCACATATACGTACTCGAAGACCGTTCGCATTTGCATTAGCATTGGGACATTGGGAACAATCAGATCAGAAATTGTCAGTCAGCCAGCCAGTCAGCCACCCAGAGCCAACACAGTTTTAGGATTTCAGCTTGTATTGAGATATCAGCATGTTCCTTCCATCCCACTCGCACACTTTGCGTGGCAATTTCAATTCGTCTAAAAATCGAAAATGAACATGGGATTGCACAAAATATTCAAATTGTGATTAACCATGAAAGCATTCTCATTTGTACTTGATCGCTCCACGGATCTTGGCACCCTACTGACACACGAGTCGATTTGTGATGATTATTCTTAGCTGATTAATAGAACAATCACCAGACTAGCTATAAATACAAATGAGAGCGAGAAATGAACTCATGATAGTAATCTCTAACGACGGTTCCGAATGCATAGATCATGCTGGCCCCCTTTGCTCGTCTCTTCTCTATCTCACTTGGAGAGTACAATGGAGTACACTGTACAGTGCACCACATATGACATTAGTTCTCTCAGGGAGCAATGAAAACAGAAGGCCTGAACCTATGCAAAGTCCATTGTGACAGCGACGGCGACAGAAACCGACGCTCAGTCAGGACTTAACTATGTATGAACCATCTCGCATCTCGCCCTCTTCAGTCAGAGTTCATCACACCAAATGGAAAAGATCTCAATCTCCACATAAACATCTATTAATGACTTTCTTTTTCTCAATCAAACCTTTCCATCTGCATCCTCCCGATCTCCACTTCTGTTTACCCTTTGTATCACACAGCCTATTACATACAAATATTACTCGCTTTGATCCAAACCCAGAAACTCAATACAATCACCTATTGCCAGCCTGTCAACATTTACATGTGCGTGCATGCGATCGGTGAATGTCGAGTTAAGTCACTTACAGTGAAATGCCATCCCATTCAACCGCATCATTACCTTTCCAATAAAACACAATTCTCAAAATTCTCTTTTCCTATTTCTCGCTTCTCTAACCAGGGAACGCACATGTTGGTAATATGTAATATTTATCGTTCCAAGGCGTCGAAATTTGAGAAAAGACTGAAAAGGGAAACATATGCTGACGCAACTAATGAAATGACCACTAAGAATCACGTTATGCCTCACTGATCCGTCATACCGGCCAAGTAAATCGTCAAGAGGTCCACTTGTGCACTTAGCCTGGCATAATTCTTACAAATAATTTACTCCACCGAGTTCGACTCATGGAGAAGGAAGGAAAGAGTTGTGACAATTCGGAATGGCTGGAAATGTGCTCGTGCCCACTGGAACGTTGGACTTTTGACATTCTCTCGTACAGCATGAAGCCACGAAATCTGAAGTCGAGAATGTTCAACAGCCTAGCCGGCCACCAAATCGGATGAGAAATGTTAGCCGTCCGCATGGAGGCGGAAGTGGGTTATAAACTCCCGGATTTGATTCAACACCACACCATGCTCTGACCCAGCATCTCACGTTCACGTTCACCTTCAAAAAGAACGGTGAATTGTACAAATGTGCAAGCTCGCATTCGAGATGCAACTTAAGTAAGTTTCCTTTGACACCGACTGGTCACATATTATGTATGCACCAAGCTACCTATTTCGAAGATGGTTAAGCCGTGTCTTTTACGGACTTCTAGTCGATAGTCGGTGGTACAACATTTATTTATGTCTCCTGTACATGTATACATGTTATTCCGTCCGGAGCAATGCAAGTTGACTATTTTGACGTCCATGAAACCCTGGTTGTACGCTACAAGTCGTGTACATAGGAAAGTCCATATGTACTTATCACAGTGACAGCATAGGGTCTCCTTGTTCCTGAAATATTCCTACACATATACCCACATGTACACATTCATAGATGGTTTTTTTTCGAAGAACGGAAGAAATGGTAGAAGAGTGTCGTTGTATGCGAACTTGCTCCCCAAGTCTGCGATTTCACACTTCACCGACCTGATCCATAATGCAAGAGCTGAAGCTGTGATCCCCGTAAGGGTGCTGCAACTACTCTGCTGCCCAAACCTACCCATGTTCCATTCCATATATGCATAAATTGTTCCATGTACTTGGACCTAGCCGTCCTTACATTCATGACATCTCGATAGGCCAAAATAACTACTACACTGCCACGACTTCCACCCGGTACTCCCGACCCAACCATAGCCCACTACATACTCCACGCATGTAGCCTATCAACCGAAATCGTATGCCTTCAATGACTTTGTTTGAATGCTTATGCTCGTCATACGTTACACGCACAGCATATCTTACACTATTTTGCTATGTGGAAAAAAGGAAAAAAAATGTGTGGACCAAAAAGACCGACGAAGACCGTACTGTGCACAGTGAGTATAAGCTTTACTTAGTTTTGTGTAACTGTGACTGACTCCAATTTGCAGCAATCGACATGAAAGTGTTTCGAAAAAAACCGAGTATCAAGTTAGGGCTTACTGCTAACGATAAGCAAGGGAAAAAAATCTGAATCAAAAATTGAATGGAGAATTTTGAGCACATAGACGTGTATGTACATGCAAGGGCTTATTGGCTCTGAAAATTGTCTGTACGTTCCGTCCAGGATACACCCAAGCTAGAAACCTTGGTAATCGGACCAAACAACAAAACACTGTACAGTAATAAGTTCTGGGTTTAGAATTTTTCCGAATTCCAACTCGTTTACATGGTTCGAGTGGAATGTGGAAAGATGTATTTGCGTAATATGCATAAATCAGATGAGCAAACAGAGCAACACTTACGATCAATGCTGACACCCTTCTCTCAGCTAATCCACTCCACTAATCTATATCTATATGACAAGCATTAGTGAATCCTTTCAGTCTTCCCTACTTTTATTAATCATCACCATAATATACTAACAAAATCACTGATTTCCTTCCCTGCTCGTTGCTGACAACATTGTATGTATTATTAATGCCTCAATGATTATCGCATCATTCACAACGAGTGCTATATACTCCTTCCCGATCTAAGTTCTCGACGGAGGTACTAAGAAAAGTCAATTAGTTCAGCGCTTTGGGGTTATGGTAGAACTAAGTAGTTTACGCAGTTGTCAGTCGGGTATACCACGATGTTCATGAGTGCATATGGAAACTATACTTTGGTCGATGTGCTGATCTTCTTGATCCACAGATTCTTATTCAAAGAGCGTAGAGGGGCAGAAGAAGGGGTGGAGAATATATGCTGTATCAAAAGCGACTACATAGAAAAATGAGAAAACAGTGTTACCCAGCACCGTACATGGAAGAACTTACACTTACACTTGGAATATTGTCATTAGAGCAGATCCCTTCGGAAAGTAGACGATCTCGGATTTCCCATGCAAATATTGATGGGCATTCTCGCTTATATTGAGCTATTCGGTGAACGACACTTGACGTGGCTACTCTAGGCTTACTTCCGCCTATAGCACGGGGTCGTATAGAACCAGTCTCGTAATACCTATTCAGAATATTTCACATTTACAAAAATTAAACAAACTTTGGAACATCACACCAATACAGTTTAGAGAATAATTTAGTATCATGTACGTACATACAAAGTTAATGTTAAATGATAACAGTACGGTTAGAAATTGATACACAGGAAGGTGGACTATTTAAATTTAAATTAGATTCTAATCAAATAAACCGTCTTGGTTCTACAATAGAGCGCTGAGATTGTGAGTAAAGTGTTAACATAACCGCCTCAAACCTCACGATCTCAATTCCACAGGGGCCGGCATGGTTTTTGTAGCTTCACTCCATGAGTTACTCATGGGCTGTGAACGAGCGAAATGACATCTTTACACAAGAGACTCGTAAAGAAATTACTGAGCAATTCATCGAAATCAATTTCCATGAAAAGTTACCACTTCTTTCATCAATCCATTCCATAATGATATCTTTCCGTAGTGGTGACCACAAATGCAATTAGGTATAATTATTCTGATTTAATTATATTCTCCTTACATCCCGCTCCCTTTGTCGGTGATATCTTTTTAGTTGCTTTCTTTTATATTCTCGGCATTATTGGAGGGATCCGATGAAAATATAATTAAATCTACTTTAATCGCTAGATTCGATTGACTGGTTAGAAATGAACAGTAGATCGTCAGGTGGATTTCTATCTAGGATTGAAACGAAGGGAGGATTAGTTACAAAGACTTACCGTCCTAATATTTTTGATACACATCCATTGGAGACTTGAAGAATCCTTGAGATATCGCATGGTCTTGCTCCGGAATGAGCTAATTCCACTATTTTTTGTCGCGTTGAGTCAGGTAAAGGTCTTCCGCTCACGAAAACACCGCCCAATTGATTGATACCGCTGTGCCCTGTAGAATAGTCCAGCCTATTAGTATCTACAAACATCGAAAATGATCCTGTAATTTTTACCATACGACACAAGGGCCTTCGCACATACGCATTTTACCTACACAACTTCCGCTCACAGGGTTGATTCTAAGATGGCAGAACGGAGAGAGATGCCCTATGGTAATTCGTTATGTATGTAAGGCAGTCTAATAATAGATCTAGACAAGTTGGTTCAAGTAGTTGATGCACTTCATGATAGAAATGAGGAATAGTACCACCGTATTTTGACCCATATTATTATTAACATTCCAACGGCATACAAATGCTAACCTAATGTCGTCGAAAATACAGCGAGAAGGAATAATAATGATCTTGAAAGCTGGTGAAATATTGTCAGTACATACACACAGATGCTAAAAAATGTCATAGACGTACGAGGGGAAGAAAATCATCAGAGCTTACGCAGTCTCCGCTAGTTCATGCCGTTGGATAAAAATACGATTTCGCTTTCATAAAACTACAGATATGAGGACCATGTAGTTGACATTGCCATTATGCTGATGATCATGGAGGGGAGGATGGTGAAGAGAGTTCTAACAAAAGGCTGTTAAAAATCACTGCCAACCTATTGTCTGCACAATGCTGTCATGTAAATGTCATAGCTGGCTTATCAATGTCGCATTGTCAATTCAAAGTCAGTCAGAAAATGGTATCAACGTCTGAAAAACAGACCATATGTACATCTACTACGCTGCATTCACGAACAATACCAGAGAAGTGGATAAGAAGCTTATTTGCTTTTCCCGATTTCACTCTAGGCCTTTGCACGTTTCAACAGCTTCTAATTACCATCTTTTCTTTCAGCCATTGTATCTTAGACATTCAAACAACAAAACTAGAATTATCTCGACTTTTATTTATCTACCGAAATGTAAACATCTTAATTCAAAGGCTTGCTTTAGCTGCAAAATCATTTTTATACTTTACTAAGGTTTGTTATCAAAATATCCTGCTATAGCCTTGATATTTTAAATAAAAATTTATACTTTTCTGAAATTAATTAGACCCAACATTGAGACAGCTGCAAAATTTGTGGCTCTAAAAACCAAACTGAATTGAATTTCATTCATGACAATACATTCGTATGATTTCTAGATACAAAGATAACTGATACAGCTTAAGGCACAAGTGGGTTTGAATGCTATGAAAAGTCAATATCTTTCTTCCAGAAATCAAAAGTACGGGATCAGTACCTACTTCATGACTTTTGTATAATTTAATTCGATACATGAGTTGGAAAGAAATCATTTCCTGCCACGCTTTGCATTACAATAGACCGAAAACTTGAAATTTGGAGAATACCACACACATGCGTATTATTAAAAAATTACATAAAAAACGGTCGGAGAAGATAATATCCCATCTAAGTTTGGAATAGTATAAAAAATTAATTGAGAATTCTGCACTGTAATCCTCCGGGAAGAGGACGAAAACTGTGACAATTCAGACACTTAAATAGAATGTAGACGAGCCAGTGGGAGGAGATAGGAATGAGAAACGCTTTTTATGATCATCTTTTATGCTCTTCAAGATATACACGAGAGGAGGAGCACACATTCCATGAAAAGTTAGATGATAATATTGGTACTTCTCGTGACAAACGTGCTTATAAGTCAATTTTATTTGCAATTCCCAAGTACATCTATAACTATATTACTTTTATATCCCTATGATTACAGTTTCCTCTGCTCAACATTTCAGTGCTAACTCTAGCCACAAGATACCTTTCCAAAATGTACAGCATTTAATTTTTATGAATGCTTGTACTGCGTTTCCTTCTTTTCATGATTTTAAGTTTTCTATTCACTACGACCAAAAAAGCAGGTACGACAACAGAGAGAGAGAGAGACTGACAAGAAAGAGAGAAATATTTTCTTGCTAACTATGGAATGACAGGCTGCATTTAAAAATGTTAAAAGTGTATGAAGAAATAACGCATGTAGTTCGCTGTCATCTATAATTTTGACTGGGCGATCTTCTGTGTAGTAAACACATACTGAAGACAGATATTCGGACGGAATGTGAGAGACTATTGATACAAATAAGTATAAAAGTAGATAAAGGAGCTCCATGCTCTTAGGTACATGTAAGCTTATTTGGTGTGTGCAATAATGCTAGTAATGACCGTATCCTTCGAAAGCTCTCTAAAGTCAATGGTTCCTTCAAAATAATGTTACTACAAAAACAGACAGAATTCTTCTTGACAATTTGACATTCGTTGGCAAGTATTTGTATTACTGATATGTTGTTCACTTGGTCCTATTCATGCTCATATTCTTGCTAACCGACTACCGAGACTCAGCCGGCTTTTCGGATACATACATATATCTATGTTGTTCTCCAAGTCACCATTTAATACTTGAAGATGCAGTTGTTGGAGTTGAACAAGTCATGCTCACACGTTTCAACTTACAACGATTCTTAAGGTACAAAAGATGTCTACAAGTTGGAGGAAGAACAACTACTCGACAGTTTGTTCAAATGTCATGATACAATATCATTATGCTGTTGTTGAAAGAAAAGGACTCAAACAAAACTTACAAGAGTCCCTCTGCTTTGACAAGAGACTCGACCCAAAAGTCAACCAAACCAAAGAGTCAACAACTATTTCGATATAGTATGTACACTGATCGTGGCCAAAGTACGACACTATATACCGTAACACGTCAACTAGCATTTCCTACCACTCTTTCTATGCAATGAAGGGTCTGGAAATGTAAACTAAATTACAATAAAGACCCCATCATGTAATGTACAAAGAGTCGTCATTGACAAAATAATTTTATTTCAATGGACCATCGAAGGGAAAAAATGTAGCCTCATGTTACTCATTCACTACCTACTCACAATCATACTCATACTTGTCTATGTAACCCATGCTTACTTGCGTACGAATAAATCCTCACCTCTATCTGTATTACTACCTATCTGAATGGATATATTGACGAGAAAAGCCTCAAAGCCTTTCTACCTTCCTGTACACTGTACTTGATAGCGATGTAGATACAGACACTAGAATTTGAACAGAACGTAGGTAGCAACTTAGCAACAATAATGAATAATATCCACAACAATTTCTATATTTCCAACTACGTCTCACTCGTACCTCCTTTCCTGACAATGAGTGCCGTTGACACTTATGAAATCATAAAGAGGAACCCTGAATGCTTTTCGAAACTTCTCAATTCTCACTTGAACTCAATGCATCCATGTATCTATCTTTGTACTACCTCCACCGAAAAAAAAGATCTTCCACCGACAAAGACGCCTGTTAAACGATACTCGCCACTGCTTACTTCTCTTTGACTCTGGTATCCTTATATATAGTAGACGTGTACAAATAGCTATACCATAGCAATGATTTTAGTTCCTCATCAGAACATTATTGGCTCGTAACATTTATTCATTATTTATTGTGTCCCTTTAATCCTACAACACTCTACACTAAATGCTCTACCCCATCATGATGTATGCCTGTAGGATGTAAGTACATGCTCCTATCGGATATGGATACAAGGTAAAGTCCAGCTTTTTAAAGCAAGTATCTACCAAACTATAGCTACCTCTAAATTTTTTTGTAAAACCATTGAATACATCTACCCGTACTTGTAAGCTTATACGCATACCCTTTTACCCACTTGCTTTCATGCACCCAACTACCTACCTAAATACATAGTTGGCTTTTGATATTATCTGTGGGTGAATTGGGTGTCAGTAACGGGTAGCTCCATTCCAATGGAGTACTGATTCAATTTGAGAATGAAATCATTG
>JAAXYX010005425.1:0-10920 GCA_036851915.1 Ptenothrix huangshanensis | reverse complement strand
AAAAGTAAACATGTTTGTTTCATTTTCTGCTCCACCTCAAAGGAACCTAATTTGGTCAATTAGTAACCTTATTAGGACCTTCAGGAACCAAAATTGGGTCCTAGACGGGGCACAAATTAAGACCCCAAAGTACCCTAATAAGGGGTAAGTCAACAGACTGTTTAGCTCTTGGTTTGGTGTTTGGTTGCACTTGAACTCCCACAGGCAGCATGACAATACTTGAGCTCGTCCACTTCAATCCCCGCCTAGTCTCAAACTTGCAGTGAGTCAGCCTGTGCGAGCGATGCCACTAGAGTTAGTCCACTTAACGCCAAGTAATTCAGTCTTTGCACCCAATCCCAACTTAACTAACGCAACCAACATTACCAACATTTAACTTTAAGCTACCGCTGTCAGATGTCCCAATCCAAAACCATATTACATCCACATTAATACTTTAACGTATCCGTACGTCAAATTCAACCTTCGACATTCAACACCATCAGCCTATCAACCAACTATCAACTATTCTGGACATTCACATTTTATTATTCCTTTCATTTGTGTCAATCCAATTTCCAGCTAAAGACTCCCTTTTGGGATTCTGGTCCTGAGTCATACATAACAGCAAGTTTTTGCAACTGAAATTCGTTTAAGGTACTATGTTATTATTTGAATTATTACTGTTGACTATGGAGTAAGTGCTAAGACTAGGTGAGGAAAAGTTTATGTGGCAAGTGTCCATTCGGTGAAACTGACTGCCAACTGCACGATGATCAAGTTCGTTGAATCGTTATCGATTTCAGGGTTTTTATTTTTTTTTCTCGCTCATCATTTCATCGAATTTGACTGGAATAGTGTTAGGAGTTGTAGACTAGCTTTTAGAAATAGAACGTGTATGTTGTATTCCTGATAGCAGAATATTCTGTGTGACTAACAGGTGACAGAATTTTGTAATATTACCAATCATCAATATTAAGGAAGGTGACAGTTCATATTCAGCATTAGTGTTGGTACTGTTATATCCACGGGGATAATAATGATTTATTGATTGACATTTGGTATTTGGCATTGTCATGTTATCCACTGCTGTCATTACACATTTTGACAACTTATTGTCAATTAGCGTTTTTGTACTCGTTTTATAATATCAAATATAGCTTGCTGTTACTTACTGAACTTAACTTTGGACCAGGATGGTCAGATATTGTAGATTATCGAGAAGTAACGTTTAACTGCGTATTTTTTTAGAATTCTTTAGATAGTTGTTATTTGTAGTCGCGTATCATTTTACTTTTATCTTGTGCTGAAATAATAATTAATTATATTTAAATTTTAGAGGAGAGACATCGACTTGACGCGCAAAGGAGGCGTTAACCAGCGAAATAGATGAGTACCTATTCCAAAGAAGAAGAAGAGTTAAATGTTAGTGCATTTCGGGGCCATTATAATTGATCATTGATCATAACTGTGTTTAACTAATAGTATTAGTGCCGTGTTTACTAATTTTTATAGTATTTGTATAATCAATAGTTAATTTTTGTCCATCAATTCTTTAGCATTAAGTAAGGAATCTCCAGTAATTTATTCCTTTGGACTTAAAAATAAATTCGTGTTAATTGACAATAATATTTTTGGATGTGTTTTTGCAGAGTTGTGCAGCTAGTTTAGAAAAATCTTCTCTTCAGTTGTAATTGTTCTGTGTGTCGAGTGGATTAGTTAGGACCAAGTCAGTTCTTTGGCTTGTCAGTCTGACGATTGATGATTGCTGTCATTCTGCAATTTATTGTGAACATAGAGTGTTTGGTATCAAAAGTTACAGTTGTTTCACTATTTACCTAAACAAAGAATTGCTTCACGGGAAAAATTGCTTCATTTCGCAATATAGGACGAGGAGTTTCTTGGATCAAAATACATTACACTCATCACGTAATAATTTATTACATCATAGTCAATAATTACGATGTCTGACGAAAAAGTGGCAGAGTTGGATTTCAGTAAAAAAATTGTGGAGGAAGAAGATGATATTTTTAAATCAGCTATGGAGGTAAGTTCCTGTCAGTTTAACTCTGTTTATCCATACAATTTTACTCAGCCATTCAAACGTTAAATTCAAATAGCAAACTAGTTGATAACAATAAGGATTATTATTTTATTACTATTTAAAGTGTGAGTTTTTAAACACTCACAGTAACTGAAATTTAGAACGCAATTTGTATCAACTTATTATTATATACAATCAGTCCTGAAGTTGATCATGGGTTGAAGGAAAAGTTAGTGTCCTTTTTTTATGCTGTCCTCATATTTTAGAAATATTTGTTTAATACTGTGGATTCAAAATGGCCTAGTTTTATGTATGTGTGCACTATAGGTCATATTTTCCACCTTGTATTGAGACATCGAAAACGCCCAGTTTACATATGGGCTGCTGTGTCTGTGTTTACTATTCTGTGAGTCAAGTATTAATTTCAGATCGGCGATATAATCTTTTTGGAAAGTATTCTGCGTTTGTTGTGCTATTGAAAGAAGAAGCAGTGTAGGTTACTACCAATTACTAATTGTATTGTGACAATATAAATTCGGCTGTCCATATAGATTTTATAATAATTGTAGTGGTTAAATTACTCAATTTTGTGAGTGCATTTCATTAACTTCCGTTGATGTAGTGTAGATGGATACAGTGGGTGGTTGATGTATGATTATATAATCTCGATTAGGCAAATCCCTTTTTTCGTGTTAAAACTGTATCCCTAGGCCTGAGTACATGTTTACAAAGGTTTCACAAGTTGTACTAATTCCGTGTTGTGTAAACCTGTTGTTCAAAATACTGATGGTTGTAGTTTACATTGACATGAATATGTTGTTTTCAGTCCCCAATGACAGATACGGATCGTACACTACAGGGTGACGATGAGATTGACCTAAACGATGATGACGATGACTTAGATGACATAGTTCAACAAACAATTTCTGTAAACATAGCTGAAAATGAACACGATGAAAATGAGAGTACAATACATGTAGATACCACGCCGAACCAAACGAAGCCTTATCATTCCGAAGATAATACGTTGGACATTAAGCCTGCCACGGTAAGACCACGTTACCACGTTATAATGTATTCTCGAAGTAAATAAAAATCGTTACCATGCACTTAGTACTTCGTTGTATTGATTGAATTAGATGGTACATTACTCCGCATTTCATTTATCCTCGCCTGTGTTAAAAATGAAAATGTTCGAACTCTTTTACAAAACATGATTGTTGTTGTTTATGCATGCTTTGATTGTTTTCATGTTATCTCTAGAATATCCCAAAATCGTCTAGTGAAAACACATTTGATAACGGTGGAACTGTTACTAGCACAGTTTTGGTAAGATTCGTAATAATCTAGCGATTATTGAATTATTGATGAAAGCTTAATTTGCCATTAAACTAATTTTATTAATAATGTTTTTTCAGACTACCGTGGATAATGAGCGTCAGTTTATTGAAATTACGGTTACAGAACCACAAAAGCAAGGTGAAGGCATGTCGACGTTTTTAGTTTATCGTGTCTCCACTAAGACCAACATAGCACTTTTTAGAAGAAAAGAATTTGCTGTATGGAGACGATTCTCAGACTTTTTGGGCCTTCATTCAAAGTTGGAAGAGAAACACTTACGAAGGGTAGGTACTTTCATATTGGCGATTGTTGGCTTTTAGCTGTGTTTTTACATACCGAAGATTCCTTGTATAAGTAGAAGTTAAGTACTCAAAAGCATTACTATACTTCGTGTTATAGGGAAGAATCGTTCCACCAGCTCCGGAAAAAAATATGCTTGGAACAACAAAAATAAAAATGTCGAGCCAAGGTGAATCCTCCGGAGCATTAAACGCGGATTTTGTTGAAAAACGTCGTGCTGGTTTGGAGCGTTTCTTAAATCGTTGTGCAGCACATTCCGTACTATGCATAGATCCTGACTTCCGAGATTTTCTTGAGAGTGATTCAGACTTACCAAAATCTACCAGCACATCAGCTTTCAGTGGGGCTGGTGTCGTTAGATTATTGAGTAAGTTTGGAGAGACTGTAAACAAAATTTCATACAGAATGGATGAGTCTGACCCGGTATGATAAACTTGTTTTTCTTTTATAACTATTTTCTAATAGGTATGCAGTTGTTTTAACCCAAATTTGGGTTCATTACAATAATTGCTTTTATCTTGTTTATTGATTCTCGCTTATTTATTCGCCTACAGTGGTTCGAGGAGAAAATTCAAAATATTGAAGCCCTCGAAAATCAGCTGAGAAAGCTTCATGGTAGTGTTGAGGTTCTTGTCGTAAATCGTAAAGAGTTGGCTTCAGCCACAGGAAGTTTTGCTAAAAGTGCAGCCATTTTAGGCAACGCTGATGAACACACGGGACTGGCGAGGGTGTTGGCTAAGCTTGCCGAAGTGGAGGAACAGGTAGATATGAAACTCGCCGATGTTGTATATTCGCAATATGCAATCTATTTTTCAATATAGTAATCACTTACCATGCAATGTTATACAATAATTCATATTCATTCAATTCAGCTTCATTTAGTGATACATATTTATACTGCTTTTAAACTATTAATATTCATATATTCATAAAGCACATCAAAATTCATATGTATATTTTATAGCAGTACGATTCCTTTTTCGTCTTCAGGTTGAGCAACTGCACAATGACCAAGCAAACTCGGATTTTTTCTTGTTTTCCGAGCTATTAAAGGATTACATTGCTCTAATCGGGACTGTGAAGGTATATTGTTTTCGAGATCATTTCGTACCGTTATATATTTAATATTTTCTATTAGTCAGCAGTCTCTTACAATTACAAAAGAAGGAAACTGAATTTTTTCATTAATTTAATTTTAAATTAATGAACAGGATGTCTTTCATGAGCGTGTCAAAACGTACCAAACATGGCAGCACGCTCAACAAATGCTGAACAAAAAGAGGGAAGCAAAAACTAAACTGGAGCTCCAAGTTAAAACTGATCGTATTGCTCAAGCAAGAGAAGAAGTAGTTGAGGTGATTATAGTTGTATTTTTTGTAGTTTTTGGTTAAATTTAGTAATTATGATTTAACTCTTACTGTTATTCAAGAACTAATTACTTTACGGAATGGTTTACAGTGGGAAGGAAAGGTTGAAAAATATCAAGAAGATTTCAATTCCATTTCAAGTATAATTAAGAAGGAGATGGAACAGTTTGAAATATCTAGAGTTAAAGAATTTAAGAAAATCATTGTGAAATATTTGGAGTCTCTATTGAATCATCAACAAGAGGTTTGATAGTAACTTACGTATTATTTACGAAAACAATTATGGTCTACAACATGTTACTTACAAAGAATGTTTATTCAAAATATGATTTTTTCCATTTCAGATGGTTAAGTACTGGGAAGCCTTCTTACCGGAAGCTAAAGCTATCGTGTGATTTATATTTTTGCAAAAGAAGTCAACATATTAATTATCCGCTGTGCATATTTGCTTAGCATACATGTACCTTTTACCTTAAAACCACCCACCACTTAAATATCTACATAGAAGATCTCTGTTTCATCACCAATCCAATGCATCAATGCGTGAACTGCTATTTTACTGAGAAGCTCTGATCTGAATCGGTGGATGTATTATACAGTACGATCTATATTATTGAACGTCGTGAAACATTATCTTTCTGTCACCATGCCTAAATTCTTGTGAAAAGGGGAAATGATTTAAATTAATTATCTATATTCTCGCAGTTGTTTTGTCAACTTTTCCATGTCTGATGTAATTATATAGGTATATAAATATATTGTATAGGTAATATATCTGTATATGTATATTATACTATAAGATAATGGATGTGCTTCAATTATATTCCAAATTATCAACTGCCAATCATTCTATAACATATTTAAATATGATTATATTGTAATAATAATGTTACGTTACTACATATGTACTACCTGCGTAGGTATATATACATAGTATGTCGTTTAGGTACATTCGTATATTATATTCTCTCACTTTCGAGCAACATTTTAGTTAGGTATGATGTTGATGTTATTGTATATGGACAGGGTTATTCCATTCCTATTTATTTATATCTGTTATTATATGGGTATTCATACTTACATACAACTACTACTGCTACAACTGGAAATACAATATCTAAGTATTTGTTGCTCTGTTTACTCTGTTAAATATCTAAGCATATCCATTTATTATTGTTTTATTATTTTTTTGTTAAACTATATGGACATGGTACTGGCATTTTAACATCGAACATCTTTTACCCGCGACGTGCAACAACCAACATCGAACTGGAGCGACTTCAAGCAGTAGCCTTCAAAGTATTGTTTGTTTGAGTACATTAACGAATTTGTTGAAATTAAAATTGAAAGTCAACCAGCTGCAAGGCTTCTCCTTCAGTTTAATTATGACTTCAAGCCCCACATTCATGTTCCATGAATCTTGTGAAATGTGTAAATTAATACTACCCAAGGGGAACGCGAACCGTAGTATTGTCTGAAATAGCTAAGACCTAACCAAGAGGAAAATTTTACACAGTTCCATCTACCTATAGTCACTAAACAATTCGTAAGTAAGTGCAATTCAAATATGAATTTAGCAAAATGGCTACCATATTTTGTCAACCATTTAGTGTACAACTCACTTTCTACTCACAGGCATTTCGGCAATGCAAACGACGCCATTGTCCGAGAAAATATGTTGGAAAGCTAATATCACATGATTTACGACTATGACTGTGTTTAACTACGATGCCATAATAGCCATAATGACTCTACATTGTCCCTATTCCCTTTTCACTCTACTTCGGTTTTCTTTACTTCTTACCAAGCCTAATATTCTTGTATCCTTACATTCTGAGTTCTAATGCACAGGTAGGTGCATATTTATTAAACATAATGGGATAGCTTTTAATAGTACCCACATACTACTATTGTGGCAGCGATTTCTGGAATTCTCGATCGAAAAACTGAACGAACCTTTGCTCTGGTTTTCGGTTGCCATTGCCTCCAGGGCAACGTCCTTCCCTTTCTGTCTGGTGGTTTGGTTTCCAGCACAAACGCGTAAAATCGAAAGCTACCTATAACTTGTTGGTTTTTGCATCACAGTTGTTGCAGTATTTATTAGGGGTGGCGTACATATTGTCTTCGACATACATACATACCATCGCATAAGGCTCTGGAATTTCGAACGTCAATTTTTCTTGATCTCCATGAATTGTGGATAGAGAAACGTTACGTTCTTCACTGGAGGTGGCGTGTTTGAAGCAGGATTTCTTCCATTTCTATGTAGGTACCTACTCTAATTCTGATTCGCAAATCCAAACAAGACCTTCCAACTTGTTCGTTCAGATTGAAGGTTTCTGCAGTCAATGTTTTAGCCTTACCTTTGAACTCATGCCCTTATTTCAATTTTCGATTTCATGTTACTAGCTTTGTAATTCAAAAGATCAGTGAAGAGGTGAAGAAAACAAGCGGATTGGAATTCCAAGAGAGGCCGGGACTGTGAAGAGCTTGTACACCATTTGTATAACTCGTTTAGATAACTAGTAAATACGCTCGGAAAAGGAAAGAAACAGTTAAAATACAGTATTGCGTGGAATGGGAGTGGAATGTGACGAACATCAATGATGTGGCTATGACGTATGTATACGTGTGCAGATTAATGTGTGGCTATGTGTAAGACGAACTCCTGGTTCTATTCTATTCTGGCTAGACTTATCGTTAGCCTTTTAGATTGACTTTAGACCCGGATTATAGCTACATCAGAACTTCAGAAGCCTTTAGCATTACTGTATGTGCGTGTAGGTGATTGTATTTAGATGCTCCAAAAGGTCCTTTATTCTATCTATGGCGCGTCGAATGTCGGATCCGATTCCGGCTCGCATTAAGCAGAGGCAGATGAAGTTAATTCTCTCCGATGCACTTCTAGATTGGGGTAATAAATATAACCAGCGCAATATAAAATATCAAGACAAGCCATCCAAATGGCTTATGTATATAGTTACACAGGTATGTATAAAATCTAATGCCTGTTTTAATGGCTTCTGTAAGATTTCCTCACCGAAAGTTACTCTTAGCTACCTAACTGCACCATATCATCAAGTCTACCTAATCTTAGAATTTAGAATCTTTAGGGAGATAGAGAGACTTACGTGAATTCTCTTGTGCTCAAACTTTGACCCGTCGCCAGTACAGGACTAGAGTCCAAATTCAAGATTTGGTCTGCGCAACAACTTGCAATAACGCGGGGATATTCATCCATTAATTGGGCTTTTAAAATGATCATCAATTTTGCACTAAAACAAATGGAACAATTCAGCTGAATTCTTGATATTGATGAATATAGTAGCCCATATAATTAAGCACCCACTGGAACTTTATTTAACAGCGGCTCAATTTTAAGTGTGAGCTTAATTAATTATCTGTGGAAGTATTTGCATTTGAATGGTGCATACTTACACCTAAGTAATTAACAACTTCGTTTTTTCTCGTATGTATTTATTCTCAATAAAGGATTTGTATTTCTCGGAAGTAATGCATAATATGTTATTACTGGCAAGTACATGGTGCGTGTGAGAATACAAGTCATTTTCATCATTTTGTTAATCAGTAAGTTTCATTATTAAAGTTTGTCATTTTACCGAGGAATACAGAGGTGACCAGGACCCCCTAGGGTCCCTGAAAAAAAGAACCGACTGGAGGAATTCATGGTGGGGAATTCCCAGATTGGGTAGTAGCTCCTGGGTTACATGTTACCTATATTGAGAGAAAGACAACTTTATTCAAAATAAGCTTGACACTGTCCTCCACCGAGGATAGCCTAAAAAGACTCAGTATACGTGGTATAATGATCTTGTGATAACTAGTTTCTGGTTATAATGATAGTGATAATAATGATTATAATGCAACATTAGTTATTAGATATTGTAGAAAACAAGTGGTGTACACAAATCTAAACCGATTTTTTAAGAACAGACGTTACAATATCTTCAATGAGAGACGAAGATAAACCTTGGGATTTCATAAAGTTCACGAAGAATTTAGTAATGGTCCGTCTGGCACCAATGTATAATCCAATCACTTCAATAGTATCTAGACCCAATTTCTGCTTGAAGTACGGAACGCATGGTTCGTAGATCTCTTTCTTTTCCGTATTCACAGCTTCAGCCTGATTAGTGTCTTGTTCCATTCGGATGGTAGGGTCCAGTATTAGTCCAGTCTTTCTGCTCGAATTGTAAGCAATAATGTCCACCCTTCTATTTTCATCATTCATTCATTCTAATTTCATCATTCATCTGCAAAAAATGAGATGTGTTAGAAATTGATAAAAATCGGCAACCACGTCTGTCTGTGCCTATTCTGTCACGTGGCTGCGAAAAAGAGACTTTCAAAAGTGGAAAAGAATTTTTCGCGGAGGGGTTTAAGGGGTAATGAAAAAAACCAGATTGCGCCGAATATATTGATTGTATTTGAACTGTACTTTTTGTGCGTAAGCAAAGGTATATTCCCCCGAATTATGTTTGGAGAAAACTATGTTTATGATAATTATGTGAAATAGGTATGTGAAAAATAAAATTTTGAAAATAGTTTCAAAGTATTTAGGAAAGAAAACGTGCTAAAATAGTTTTTAGTAAGTTCCGTTGTAAGTAGAAGCTGTCGGAAATTATGAATAATTTCCTAAACCCAAGTACGTAACCGTTTAAGATTTCAATAATATTTAAAATAGGTAGCAAAAGTGGGCAATTGAGCTGCCTACCCTACTCCTATCCTACTCCTACCCTATTTTCTACGTCTTTTTTACACCCTACCTACTTTCCTACTGTAGGATTGTGCCCACCTACTTCCCTCCCTATTCGCGGAGTAAAATTTTACGCCTACCTACTTCCTACCCTACGAGCAAAAAGGTACCTATGTGTATTATGTTCATGTATTTTTCCATGTACCTAGGTATGTATTTCTAAAACGTATTTCTCTAGCATTTCCCTGACTGCTTTGCTCGAGACTATAAAAGGCGATGCACTGCCTTTGTTCAAGACAGTCTGCGACTCTGCGTCCGCCAGTGAACATCTCTGGTCCTGATGTTCATTCTGTCTTTTAGTCTGTCACTATTGTCCACTGTTAGTCAATTATTACCTATGTATTTGTTGTCTGTCAATATTGTCCACTGTTAGCCATTACCTATGTATTTTGTTATCTATTATTTCCTATAGTCAGTTGTTATACCTACGTATTGTTTACATTCTAGCCAATGTACTTATTACTGCAATAGTTATTTCTACTACGTTAATAAACCAGTAAAACTAACCCAATTGGACTTGCCTACGTCGTTTACCGTCATTTGCTCATCCGAGCTGGTCCTTCAACCTTATGCCTTTCAGCTACCATAAGTATTCACTGACCTTCTCACCTGCCGCCTTATCTACCTTCCTTATTATCCTTGTCACTCCTTCTTTAGGTTGATTACGATTAGGTTCAGGATTCACTTGTCGTTACTGGAGTTGATGCATAGAGTACGTAATCAGTGTAAACCCTACCAATGTTCCTCTGTGTTCAAGGTGGACTGGGACTGCTCTATGCTATATATTCGGGTCAGGTTTTCGAGTCAAGTGTGAGTCAACTAATCACATAGTAATCAATCTGCTCTACCTTTTTGTCCCTTTTCCTTTAGTCACCTTACCGAGTGGTTATTGTCTGCAACAGCCATTATTGCTGAGCCCTTTGTCGTGGTCCAGTGATAGCCATTGACGTCTTCCACCTGCCGTGACCTTTCACTCACCCTCTGCCGTCGTGTAGTGACATGGTCCTTTGATGACTGCTGCCTGCCCTACCAGTGCCACTGAACCTCTGCCGTGTTCTAGTGACCCTTGCCCTGTCCTTTGCCGCCCTGCCGTACCATAGCGCTGGACCCTC
>JAAXYX010005424.1:0-10925 GCA_036851915.1 Ptenothrix huangshanensis | reverse complement strand
TCGTGTATGTACCTACATGGTTGTATTGGGGAAGTGGAGGGTGCTGAGATCATTTCCTTTTTTCCTCCTTTCACCAAACTCAACCGTATTACACAGGCATGCATGCTCCACTGCACTGCACGGCACAGACGACCACTAATATCTTTTACAAGTCGCGTATTAGACAGTAAATATTATAAATATGTACTATGCTATATGTACATGCACATTGTGCTCCAGAGACAGGTTCATATACTACATAATAAATATCTAATTGCATACAGATGCATATAAGTTCCCAAACTTCCTGGAGTTGTTTCAACTTCAACACGTCCTCCTTCAAACTTTAAGTCCAAGTCAGCAAAAGACATACTGTACATGCAGCATCAAGTGTACATGAGCTACCTCAAAAATCACCTAAATGAAATTGCACTTCTCTGCAAGTCAATTTGGACTTAATGGAATTGCAATATTAGGTAAAAGGAATAAAGTAAAAGTTGTATTAATGACGCAACTTCCTTTCACAGTTGTCTACTATTTGCAATAAAAACCAATGATTTCGTTAATACTGTATATATGCAGTTGTTAACAAAGCAAAAGTTTACAAAACTTTGCTTTGCTTTACTCTGATACAAGATACTACCCACACACTTTTTTATTAGTTTTATAGTGTGAGTGTTATTATTATTTTATCTTGACACCGCAGAACACGAACAGATCTAGTATGCCTATAATTACGTGATGGTATACACACTCTTTATTCATTGCCTAATCATGTGTCTCCCAGACCAATGCAATGTACCTATGTAGTAGAAGTAGAAGTAGTTTCAGTTTGAGTCACAACAATACATGTAGGTATGTACACACGGCACGATATAAAATACAGTTTGAAGATTAGCTTTATGGGAGGAGGGAGACTGGAAGGGTTCCATATGTCATTCGGTGAACCTATCAATAAATTATACAACAAATGAAAATGAGACCATCAACCATCCCAACTCTACGGTGGGGAATTAACGCTTAAGATACTTGTTTCGTGGAGGATTCACTAAATTATTTTAGTTGGGAATTTATTTGAAACGGTGGCAGCCAGTGGTATTCTAAACTGCAGTGGTGGTAATGATATGAACGCGAATGCATGTGCATCGCTGCACCACACCATTCCACTCGGAAAAAATCTAATGTATGCACATAATAAGGAAATGATTCTTTAATTCCATTTGCATAAGTATCTTGTGTTGTTTATTGCAGAAAAGAAAAACGAAAGCGAAACCAAAGCCAGGACGAAGGAAATGATCAGTTGGAACCGTACGGACATTTGTGACACATTGGTTAGGACTGGGATTGGGAGAACGTGAGAGTTAAGAGAATAGTAACAGTTTTACCGCATCAGCTTCATTTCCATTGAATTGACGAGACAGTCAGGGATCTGGAGAAGCAGAGGGTCGATTAATCAAGTGAGCACAGTCAGAGTCAGATCGGAGTTTCCTACTCTGCCCACTGTATACCCGATCTTCCCTCGTATACGTTCTACATACATACATACACCCTTACATACTCAAATACCTAAATATACCCACAGGGTTGCGTAAAATCGAGATCAAGATTGGAGCAGAGCAGAAGGAGCCAGCTAATAGTAGCGAGAGGGGTGAGTGAATCACACACGTACGATTCCATTTCAAAACTTCTTTTTAATTATCAGATGATTTTAATGGGCGATATGGAACTACATTTCATGGCAGGAATATCCGCTTCATAATTTGTAGTCATGCAGATGCAGGGAAGTAAGACAGCGAGCAAATTAAATGCAATAATGATTCCTTCAAATGTACATATCTATTTTCTGAGTTATAGCGTAACATTACATTACATAACACTACCACCACACCACACCATACCATACCATACCATACCATACCACACCACTTCCACTTCCACTGCAAATGCAATCCCATCCAATGGTTAATTACGATCCTGCCTCTCTTCCCGCAGTTCTCAGCTCTCATTATAGTGTTCTACATTCACATTAACTATTAACATTGAATCTTTGATCCTTGCAGGGCTAATGCAATGTTGAGGCCATATTTGTACTTGTGCTTACTCATTCATGCAAAGAATCGCATCAAGATAAATGTACTTTGGCAATGATTATTGTGCTGTAACATAAAATTAATTTTATGTGTAGAAATTACATCTTACACTGTAATCCTGTGCTCATGTAGTTTGTGTACTCGGGACGTTTTTGGCCACTTAAAATCCCTGCTCTAATGGAATGTCCTCACATAGAAAAATTGCAGCGACTCACTTGATATTTTTAACATCCTAACGATAATGATGAGCCTGCTCTTGCATAAATTTCAAGGATCTACATAGGTCTGGGTTTGGGCCTGGGTCGTCTCTCGAATCTGCAAGGAGGAGACTAAAGAAGAAAAATACTTCCATTTATTTATCCCGAGGTACTTGGACTTCTAGGCACGCAGACTAGAGAAGCTTATACATATAATTACCATATATTTTTCATAGGCCTACGTTACCAAGAATTCCTTACAATTTACTCAGATTCAGATTCTCGTTTTCATTCGTCCCCTAAAATGGCATAATGTTTCATTATTCAAGAGCAACTGTCACAGACATCTAGCTTGGCATGGCTTGGCTTGGCTTGGCTTGGCATGACTTGACTTCGATGTTTAATATATATTCTTGCATAAAAATGAAATCCATTAAATTTGCAAGCTCCTCGTCTTCGTCCTCGTCCTCTTCAAAAATGTGATCTTCATGAATTTCTTGAGGAAATTAAATTGGACGTTTTCTAAAGGCATTATGTAGTCTGCTAGCTGATTTGCAACATAAAAGAGCCAGGTTTGTAATCTTTACGAAGGTACCTTGAGAGATGAATTGATTTGTGTATTGAACTAAAGTCATTTCTTATTTCCATCTCAATTTTTGCAATGGAAAATCCTTTGAGAGACTATATACCCCCACGTACAGACAGACTCGTCCATATTTTTAAATTGAATTTTTAAAAATGTATGTGGTTAAAGGAGCTTGATTCATGGCGACAAAAAATCCGTCTTGACTTTGACTTTGATGTTCTTTTGATATATGAGATTTTAGATTTTGCACAAGAAAAGCTTGATTCTATGGAAAGTGTAATAAGTTGAATAGGAATTTATGTAATGCATCTCGAGCTGGAGCTGAAAGAGTCGATGATGGATTAAAATACGAGGGGAACAATACTCTTCTGTTCTCCACCTAAAAAAATTCAATGCAATTTTCACAAGATGGAGGATATAATAGACATTAATGAAAATGAATAATAAGTGCATGAATCATCCGTCATACTTGTAGCATTTTAGTTCTGTCTCACTAGTCAGATAGTGCCTGGCCTGACTTCCTTTAGTTTCGAAACCATGTATTTAAGTAGGGAGGTACATACATACATGGATTGCATTGCGTTGCATTGCACTACATTTCATACTGCATCGCATAATCGCATCGCGTTCCATTTTAGCGTATAACTCTTCGTCTAAGTTTGCAGTGCGACAATGAGCTTTTCATGCAAAATCCAACTAATAACTACCCACTTCTCTTGTTCCTTTGTCATAACATAAGAAAGATGAGGACGAAAATAAATTATTTCTAGGTTTGGATGTACATAGAAAAGGACAAACTACAGGGAGATATGTGCTCCGTTATGATTTACGTAGTCCATGAGATAGCAATGTGAGAACGGTTTTACTACTGTCTCAAGTTTCTACTGTGTTCGCATCCATCCTTTTTGTCTTCTGGGTGACAATAGTTGTAAAAATTACTGGTCTAATTGAAATTTGTGGGGAAAGTTGTTGGGGGTAGGACTGGGAGTTTTAAGTTCTCCTTCTCTGTAGGGAATTTGATTTGAACTTCCTTCTGAACTTACAAACTATGTACATATGTACCTACATACCTACCTACCTACGTATTCTACGGAGGAAATGGAAGATACTCGAGAGGGGAAAGAGTAACTAATGCATTGTATCCATATCGGGGAATATCTATGTATTCTCTCTCTGTCCTGTCTTGATCTTTTGTTCCCTATGGCAGTGACAATAGGAATAGCGATGGCAATGGTAATGGCTATGAATGTAAGTTGTTGAAGACCTTCGTTTCCCTTTCCCATCCTTCCTTGCCCACATCTAAAGAAGTGCGCAATCGGTATCGAAGACGTTCTTTTCACTAGCTTTGAACTCACTAGTCAGACTCTCAGGGTAACACTTCAAACGTAACCACTCTGACAGGAACAGCAAACGTGTAGGGCAAAGGGTTAAAAGCTACAAAAAAACTTGCTGCAAAAGTTTCTTATATTTTACTTAAGGTCCTTTTCAAACGAAGCAAAGGCATGGCGCGTTCACACTGCGACCTATATGTCTTTTACCTAACTACCTAAGAGTATAATAATTATAGCCTTGGGTATCTTGACTATATATAGCCATAGATTTGCATTATTGCCTTAAAGCTCGTAATCATGATATCACCTTCCCTTAGGTGTCCCTGTGTAAAATCCGACTCCTTTTCCGTCTCGATGCGCATTTTTTTTGTATGGTGATATTTTAAACCAAACAACATTACACTTTATTATGACACATTTTGAGTGGAGTGATAAAAGTTTAAGAAAAAATACAAAAGGTTTTGACTATCGTGCTTGTAGGATTTCAAGGGTTATTCAAGCTCCTACATTAATTGTTATGACTATGATAATGACAATGCTAATAGGGATGTTTAATGCTTACTGCCCATGCACGTGTATAGTGTATACCATGTACGTATACGTCTATAGCTGGACAGAGTATAAAGCCACTCATTTTTTTCCAAGGGTCTGAGCAAATTTGATCGAGTCAAGGAAAAATTGAAATGGAAATCTCCAACACCGAGCAAGCCATCACTATACCGCCTGCATTCAGAATCACAGTCTGCATTTGCCAATTGGTTGAACAGATGATGAATTGATTTTTGCTCTGTCAGTATTCAACCAGCAAGGTTTCACAAATCAGATCAGATTGTGATAAATTATGGCGTTTAGTGAATGATGAATATTTCCATGAACCATATTTTCTGCCCATTGTATTTGAAGAGTGGATAGGGAACCGCAAGCCTGATCGTGTCGTCTAGCTCTGGTGGTTTGTGGTATGGTGTGGTGTGGTGTGGTGCTACATATGTACAATACTCATGCCTGCTGTATGCCGATGTAGATCTCGATGTCGATGCTGATGACATTGACACTCAGTTCTTCAATGTTGTGTCTGGAGGATTGGCAACGCTCCCACTTATTACAGAGAGGAGCACAAATTGTAATCGTATCATCGTGATATTCGTGACTCTTGATCATGAGACTGATTGACAGACCTTGTTTGCTTTTATTAGTCCGTATCCTAATTGTAAAATTTAGCGCTTCCTACACACGCTTCCTCCTTTAATCAAGCGCAACCATGAATGCAACTTAAAATTATCTTTCCTTCCCTATCGACGCTAATTAATATCAATATTCAGTATAATATTCACAGAGAGTTCTAATGGAGTCTATTCCCTCATGTGTGAACATGACCTCAATGAAGAACCAGAACGAGCAATGTGCACACCTTGTATGTACTTGTTTTCAAAATGCATTCCTGTGGCTTCCAACGGTATTTCTAGTAGGTAGGCAATTACATACAACAAATACGACTTACAGTGTTTGATACAGTAGGTAAAATAGGAAGGTACAAATGTGTATTACTAGCACAGTGGAAGAAAAGCGAAAGGAAAACGAAAAGGAAACCTAAAGTAATTATAGCTTATAGGTGAACTTGTTTGGTGTAAACGTATTGCAGGAGGTGGAATTGAATGGGGAAAAGTAAATGAAATTGTTTTCACTTGATCATTTTATCAGAGACGGATCTGCTCCCTAGCAGCTGTCAACTGTAGAGAGTAATAAACAGTCGGTACCTGCCGTTACAAGTACTTCCTTGCTTGTTGTCCTTTGTCGTGTATCGCGTGTTTATGAGACTGCCGGCACTGTATCAACTTAAGTTTTTTCCCTATATTCATAAAAATGTTGATACAGACGTAGATTGGCAATGTAAACCACAGGAAATGTCTTGTAGGCATTTCACAAACGTCATATCGTACTCGAGTCATGTAAAGTACGACTGCGATACGAATACGACTAGAGGCTACGATATATGAGTGAGTACGACGACATTGACGACGAGCGTGCAAGTGCAAGTGATGTTAGGAGCGGGCAATAGCTCGTTCACACATACCTATGCTGGTACATATACATAGTATGGTTATGGTATATGGAATATGGAACGCACACCTATGTATGTCATTACACCAGGTTACTGGAACTTTGGGATGTGTGGAAGTACCGCATGTGCTAGTCATGTGGTAATAATAATACCTACTTGGGTTCCATTAGTTTATGGAGTATTTTCGTAGTAATTTCTGACGTGTGGAAGCTACACTGAGCTGACTATTGAGCTAAGTTAAACCAGTAGAACACACCGTACCACCATGCCGACCTGTCATTTCACTTTTACGCACAGAGAAATCACAGTTTACACGCACTAACAAGCAAATGCACCATAGCCTCCTCTCATAATAACCTCACATGCTCCCGCTTTGCTTTTATTTTACCCAGGATCAGATAAAAATCTAAGCTTGAACATGAACGGAACATAATACGTATTACTGGTGGTTCAGAGAGAAATGTTGGTGTTAGTTTTAGTGCTGTTAGTGATGGTGCTAGTGCTAGTGCTGGTCCTGGTGCTAGTGCTGGTGCTGGTGTTGGTGTTGGAGGTAGAATCAATAAAGTATTTTTACAGCAGTATGTGATTCACGTAGCATCTTATAATTCTTGACTTGAGCAACGCGTATCAGCATCAACTTGACTCTTATTTTCTTCCTTATCTTCTCTCTGCCATTCACCGGATTGTCGTAACAGGAAGGAAATTTTTGTGAGGGAAGAGCATGGTCATGCCAAAGTGTGGAATATGATCTATGTCTTGCAACAGTTGCAATCTGCCATGCGATGCTTTCCATCCATTTTCCTCTTAAAGACTTAATAATAATTACATCCTGCCTATTTTATAAACAAGAATTTAATTACACAGTGTATAGTGGAGTGAGCGGAGAGATAAGGTTTTAATATTAGCATTCCATTCCACGAGAATATATCAACAGTGAGACTAATGTGGACTTTGACTTTTATCCGGAGAACTAACAGCTTGTTATCTCGCAACGAGGACATAATATATATAATTACCCTTACTAAATCAGCATCAGTTTTTGCACAAAAAAACACTCTTGTACGTCAGCTGATAACGTAATTCTAGGACCAAACTGGAAGCTATAATAATGTCATGTGAGCCCTACTACTGTAAGTTATACCGTACTAGACCAGACCACACCGTACTATACACTACACTATGTACACTTTAATTTTAATCAACAGAGCGCTAGAAACCAGACGCTAATTATTGCCATTAACATGTTGAGAATGTGAATGTTAAGTTATAAAATTGACAGTAAGCTGTGTGAATATCTTGTTCCATTGCTAGTACTGGCAATTAACAAGATTCGTAGGTACCTCTGATTACATGGGATTATGTACGTGTCTTACATTGACTGTGATGTAGTGTTAGTGTACTGTCTGTAATGTGATGTACTCTCGGTACATATTTTCTTTCACGGCTACGGCTGCACGACTCACTAACTTGTGAGGCAGGACGAGCGGAGGAAGGAAGGAATGAAGTGGCGATGGTAAGCTGTGCAATGCAATGCAATGCCATGTAATGCAATGCAATGAGATGCAATGCAAAGGCTTGACGCCATGAAAGAAATGGAAGTTTAATTTAGAATTTGACATGAAAGACGTGCGCTCATGAATCTTATGATTATAAAGTCAAGGCGTGAATACATGCGTCTTTCATCATCAAAAGTTTGAATGACTAATGTAAAATTGAATGGCATTAATTTGACTGGGTTTAGATAAGACGCGCCTTAACTCAAGTCAAGACAAGCTCCCGCACCACACCATCACCACTACCACTACACACCACATCACACAGCACTGTTCCTTTCCTGCTCCTCGTTTTCCAATTGCTATTCGTACCTATGTACTTGTATTAACAAAATGCAGACATAATATTAGCTACTACACTATTTCATCCCATTCCATTTCATTCCATTTCATTTCATTCCAAACCAATACATACCAGCACCCAGTCTATCCAAATCCAAACGTATACAAGATTCTATCTTTTACTTGTCTTGTCTGAATGCCTTCGTCCTGAAGAGACTGCTCGTAGTGGTATCCCACTGTATCTACTTACTCCTCACTTATCCTTCCATTTTCCATATGCGATCCATATCAGGATAACAGATCAAGTGAACAGAGCATGAATCCACTTGAAGCATAAACTGTCTCTGTAGCGAACAGATATCCCAACGATAAGCCAGCGAAAAGCCTCACCAAAATTTGACTCTAGTCTGAATTTTCTAACTTGAGAATGAAACTCAAGTCGACGGATCTGTTAGAATTTATTGAAATGGAAACCGTGAAAGGCACCGATTAGATTTCTGTTTTATCTTACAATTGGGATTAACTCGGAACTTCAATCCATCTACAGTGCATTTATTTCAATTTTAACTTTCAAGGAGAATATTATTACATCAACAAAGAGATATTAAATTTATCTTAATCTTCAATCTTCAAGATCCTACTCTTCCCTTTTCTCCTGTAACTTATCATAGCAATAATGGTGTCAAGAGGATGACTATCTGTATTGTAAACTTTACTTTATTGTAGGTATACAGATGTTTATACTCGCGCACTACATAGGTAATAATACTAATAATATATGGGATGGGCTGGAGCGCGAGTGGCGTGGAGGAGCGGATCAAATTATTTTCGATTTGCAATCTTTCATCATTTATTTGTAATCATCGTCTTTGTTCTTGCCAAACTGAATTGATCACAAAAGTGTGGCTACATTTAACGGTGGCTAAAGTTTTAAATTTATGTAGGCATTCGATACGGAGGGAATCATTTGCTAATCGTAGTCGCAGTCATCAATTTCAATGCGCAATCAGATCTCCTCGTAATTACCTACCTACGTGTATGTATAGTATAGATAGAGATGGATTCTCCAATTACAATTTATTGTCGTGGTGTAATGTATACAGTGCTTGTTTGTCGAGGAGGTACTTTGAGTAGCATTCATGCATGATGCATGCGTGGGTAGAAATCAGACTCCATCTCTGTGTATGTACATCGTCACCAGACTAGTCACCAGCACTGACATTCAATTCCAGAAATGTCTCTGTATGGACATTCACAACGGAGTTAGCAACTCAAACGCACATTAGTCTAAATGAGGTGAAAGCAATCAGAGTGACCAAAGAGTAGTGATGGTGTTGGTGTTGGTGTTGGTGGTTGGTGGATAGTCGTATATCAAATAGAGGAGATTATACATACATGACCTACTCCATGTAGCATCGAGTAGTAGTGTCGTAGTGTAGTATACTACATAGAGAATCCAGATCATAGATATAAATGGGCAATCAACTTCAGTCGCTTATCATTAGCGTCCAGTCCAAGTCCAAGTGGAGGTTCATTTCTTCCTTTCCTCGATGCCTCGTTAACGCAATAAAGGGAGACTGAATCTGATCTCTTGTTACCTTTCAGTTTCAAGAATGATCTCCTGTTGAGTATTTGACACGGCACAAGAGAGCACAACAGTAGCTCACTAATTTAACATAAGAAGCACAAATGCACTTGTGTATATATGTACAAGTACTGATATACACATACAGCCTCCATTCAGACCTACAACTGTCTCAATCCCACCAATTCAGTCAAACTGGAGGCTGGAGGCTGGATACTGGATTCGTAGTTTGTACCTGACAGCTTGTCATGTAACTTTCTGTGTGCACTTCTGACAACAAGGTATGTGGGGAGCGAATCTGTCAATATTGTCAGGTACCTACCTCCCAATTTCCTGGGCAACGGAAAAGTGTCTGTGTTACCTACATAATATGCTATACCTAGCTATTGGCCTTTTGGTTTGAGCAACAAACTTCTCCAGGCACAACAAGAACTCAAGGAAGCAGACTCATATGCTTTATAGACGCTTGGAGGGAAACCTAACAGGTAATAGTCATTATAAATCATTGTCGATCAATCTCATGAAGGAAATCTTGTAACCGGAAATGGAAGATAGATTGACACATTTTATTGACTGATGAATCGTGTGGTTTGGTTTTATATGGTTTCTTCGGTTTAGTTTTCTGGGTGGATGTACATATATGCGCAGGTATTAGACAGTGCTTAATCCAAAGCCATATTTATTTACCCCCCACGGTACTTTGTGACTAGGTAGGTGCGAGTTTGTGGTATATAAGGATATGTATATTGATATGTTCATATCGCAAAACAGTATAATCTTATCCTGCAATTTATTTCAAAAATAAATTCCCTCATTTAGCGTAAATATAAATGTGGATTGTTACACATTGACCTAAATCGACATGAAGTCCTGAAATGTGCTCACCGAGGGAAACTCTTACATAAGTAGAATAAGGAATTCTTTTTCTCTGTCATCAGATGTACGGAGTTTACAGTAAAACACTGTAAAAACGTGTACATCTAAAATCCAAAATCCAAAATTAGTATTATGAACGCAATTAGGATGCATCTTAATTTCACCTGAAGGGCACCTAAAGATTTAAAGTGCATCTTATCTCGCAGTCCAAGTTGCGTTTTAATGCATTTGTTATGCACTTAAGATGTACCCTAACTACCTACGTGCATAATTTTATGCGCTGGTTTTTGGCGTTATAGATTTCCTTTTTCCTGTTTTAAGATCCTTTAGTTTTTACAGTGTTCGTAGACAAATATAGGAAAGAGGGACAAGTGACAATACAATAAC
>JAAXYX010005423.1:0-10925 GCA_036851915.1 Ptenothrix huangshanensis | reverse complement strand
AGGATACGGATTTCAATGTTAAAGGGAGGCGATTATTCATTTTCTGGGCTCGACAGACCGGCGATTAATCGAGACCCGGCAATTATTCAAGTCCCGGCAATTAATCGAACATTTACGGTAATTGGTAAGTATAGGTAACTGTTTGAAGCTACTTTCGGCAAAATTCGTACAGGAATAATTTGGAGTGAAGATGAAGTGACATGTGGGGCGTAGATATCCGCTGTCCAAAGGCAACGTGTGAATGGAACGTAATTGGATGTTTGTAATTTATTTATTGGTTTGCATAAACGCAATTGTTACTTGTGACAAACAGTTGCTCTGCCATCCTCCATGTATGTATGTACCAACATCTACATCGACATCGACGGATTCATTCAAAGGCTGTTTCTGTTTGATCATCACTCGCAAGCTGCTTTGCTTGACTCGACTAACTTAAGCATATTAGGTATACGTAGCGACTGTACTTCCTATACAAGTTGGCATGACTATGTGGTAGATACCACTGATTTTGAAAGCAAGAGTTTAGCCAGATAAAAGTGCTACATACATACATACATATATTCTGTACAGAAGTGACTAGGAGATGCAATCACATTTATAATTCCTGGTATCCTAATTGGTGGTGTAAGTATGCAGAATTAAAGTTCATGGAACCTTTCATTCATTCATAATTGGAAGAGTTGGTGGACTTGTACTCTGGGAAATGTAAAAGCAAGCAGATAATTTATGAGGAGACGAGGATCACATAGAAAACGAGTGGAGCTACTTACATAACATAGTAGAGCAGAGTAGCAATGAGGACGACACAGAATGTGGTTCCTTCCTCTCGTTCTCGTTTGTACCGCCGAATATGTACTTTTACTATGAATCCTTAACCATAAGCTCATCAACGTAACGTTGTTGATTCTAGTATTTGAAGTTTTAAAAGCAAATCGTGTTTCATTTGCGGTTCATTTTAATTTACTTAAACACGTTAAAAGATACTATCTCCGTACCTAGGCATAGTTTTAATTCCTCTATGCAAACTCATGTAAATCATTCATCACTAGATATCTGTGTGTTGAGAATGAGGGGGAAAGAAAAATATTCTGACGTTGCTGCGGATATCTATAGTGCCTTGGCTTGGTTTGGTTTGGCTTGGCTTGGCTTGTCTTGAATTGAATTGAATATGGGAAAAAGTGAATATACAAAGTAAAGTTGGGGCGTACATAAATAGTACAAAGTGTGCAATGTCATAATATGGGGATTGCAGATTGTGCGATGGTTTGAACATGAGAGCAAACTGAACTGACAAAGTGACCTTTTCCTTTTACTCGATATACTCTCTCTTCCGAAATACAATGGCATTTAGAAATATCGTTGACTGACTGCCTCATGGATCATGGCCATGGCCCTCTGGTTCTGGTGTTCTGTAGCTTTCCTGCCATCCTACAAGTATTCCTACATACATTATTCTTGAGAGCTATCTACGGTAAAACTGTATAGCATAACAGAGCCAAAGTCCCCGACCAACCATGTTATTCTCCGTATCTATCTAATCCACTCGCGTTTTTCGTCACATCCTTTATTCATGAGTACAACCAGTATGGGCGATATAAGTTGAAAAAACATGTGTGAGAGAAGACGACGATCGACGATGACTAGGACGACGACGACGACGAGTGACCTTCGTAGTCAGTTTTAGTTTAGATAAGTCCCAGTCCCAGTCTGCCATTCACATCAATTGTTGCTCTGTGCTCTTCTTCAATATACCTACATGTGTGGCATAGTAGTACATACATGCATACATACATTCGAGGAAACCCCTATGAACCTAACATTTTCACAAATTCACATAGGTATGTACATATGCACAGGGGCACGGCATCGATGCCACGAGGAGAGTGGCGGAAGCAGTGAAAAAGTGGAAAATCTAAAATTGAAATCTAGAAAATAATATTTTTTGTTCAATGTATACTCTCAAAGAAATTGAATTCCTTTCCTTCTTTACATACCATAATGGCCTACATGTAGCATATATGTGCAAAAGTGTACAGAGTCTACTCATGTGTATCAAAGTACCTACATATTAAAGTATTCTGCACACATATGTATTTATGAATTACATTGATTTTTTGTAAAATTAGCAAATTAAACGGCATTTACAACCATCTACAATTTTATAACTTATATACCTACAGTGTATGGATAAGACTTGGCATTCCATTAAAAGAATGGTTTTGGTTTTTACAAATTAAATTCAATTACATAGCGTAATTATATGGGACAAGCGAGTGTTAAATTAGAATGGCACATTTTACATGGCATTTCATGTTGTTACGTGCACTGAAAATACATGAATACTAAAATAGGGATGACGAATGTATGCAAAATAACGTAAATTGTTTTACACTATTGTTTGTAAAAGTGGGAGCCGAAACCCATTTGCATAGTATTTGAATGGAACTAGATAAGGGTAGGGAATGGGAAATTATTAAAATGTATGCCATAATTAATTAAACTGATATTCTACATGATTCTTTGAAAAAGAATTCAAGCGTGAGGTCTTACTTTCATGCGGCCACGGCCACTCCTACTGGTGTCGTTGATACAAATTATACTGTGTATATATCATAGGTATACAGATACCTATGCTACGCATTCATGTCGCTTGACAGACAAGCCGTTGCGAAATTTGGTGAACAAAGTACAATGAATCTATTAATTATTTTTTCCACAGGATTTCTGCGGTTGGGACGTTTTGACTAATCGGAGCAAAATGATGGTGGGTGACGTCAACGACATTGACAGACGAACACGGAGAAGAGTTTAATTTTGATGCTAACAGTACAGTCAAGCATCTACTGGTGGAGGATACTCAAGGATCCAGTCCCACTCACTGGTAGACATTAAGAATACATTTATAGCCAGCAGAAGCAATCAGAAGGCAGTCAGATAAGTAGACACTTTATTGTGCATTCATGTATTTACCAAGTTATTTTTCGTAGAAGAAATTCCTATCCTGCCGTCATACCATACCATACTCAAATACAGTATAACAAGGCAAAGCCTAAGCCAAAACCAAAACCAAAGCAAAATCCAAATTCAAATCCAAACCAAACGCCTGCGATACAGACAGACGGAGATACACGAAAACAAGCAAAACTATCAACTGTCAGTACTCCCTTATTATGTATTATTCGTGTGGAGCTGAACTACTAATCACTGTTGTGAGCTACTCTATTCCAGCCGCATAGATGATAGGGCCAAGCAGTCCATACTTTCAGTTCAGATTTACATTCAGCTGGTTAACCTTTTCCACGTATGTATGTGTCCGCGTCTGCATATCTTTTTGTATGTATCTATATATGTGTGTGTGTGTGTGTGTCATATCTACTTGGTCTGGCTTGGTTAGGTTTGGTTTGGCTTGGCTTGGAAGTGGAGCATAAGGAGGATAAGCAAACCAAACCACTAACTTGTCCTTAAGACCAAACCCTAGTTTCCCATCACATGTACGTTCAATGTTCGACTAGAATCATCCGAAATAAGGTCTGGTTGTGGTACTGAAGGGAATTGAATATGCGTCATAAATATAGTAATCAGTAGAATTGTAGAGTATAAATATATGGTTAGGCAGTTAGGCTCACTCTCCCCGTCACCATGTAGTATGTAATAGTGACTTACAGTACAGTAGACAGTAGTACAGTCGACAGTTAGAGTCATAGTCGTGTTGCATATCATATACTGTCTATACACATATACATTTACAAAGAGTACAGTAACACTATGCTATGCTATTCTATAGTATGGTATGGCTGTAAGACTGGGTTTGGTGTGGTTGGTGGCAGTAAATGGTAAATGGGAATAGTTGAGATATATCATCCCAATCTATGTCGTCTCGTTGATTTTCCTTTATCTACATAAAGTTCCCTCCTGACTACATTCATTGATAGAAAAATCTACAAATATTGAATATATTTCCAGTGGGTATTCCTATTCCTATTCCTATTCCATCTCCTTGCATCACACCAGACGACAGACCATCCAGCCACCAGCATCAGTCGCAGTCCCAGCCTTCACCACTCAACGTTCATTTCATATCTCTTTTTGGGATAGATAGAGTGTGGCTTGGCTTGGCTTCGTTTGGTTTCGTTTCGTTTGGTTTAGTTTGGCTTGGCTTGGTTTGGCTTGGCTTCTCTGGGTACGTTTCATTTTGTTCGGTTTGTGTGTCCCTCGAATAAAATATTCTCCTCCATACTTATCTATGCTGGTTCGAAGACAAGAAACGTGCGTTCAGTTCGATTCTATTTGAAATTTGCGAGTTCCATCCAGTTTCCATCTTCTATCCCTTCTCATCGATTTCTTAAAGGTCTTTTCAATTCAACCCCAAAGTACGTATAGAGGAAGAATATGGCTGGTTGGTGCCGGTGAAGAGCGAAGGATCGAGCAAGCACTGACTGTACTGAAAGTACACGAGAAATCCAGCTATCACTACCACCACCACTACAATTGCAATTTAAACTTAACCTTACCCTACAATATTCAATTTGAATGTGCAACAAAAAAAAGTTGAAGTTTGAAAGGAGGAATAAGCAATAAGGGAAGGGAAGAGAAGGGAAGGGAGGCATAGACACAGATATGTTGAGAGGCAAAGGAAAATAGAGCTTCTGTTTTACCCGAACATCTTGTACATTCAAGTGTGGCAAATTTTCTCAATATATTCAAATGGAGTATACTTCCACTTGTTTATTTTATCGCACCAGATACTCAAATCTTCAAGTTTGAAATCTAAAAATCTGAAATTGCTTCTTATGCTACCGAGTCTGAGTGAGTCACTAGTTTCTTCTTGTTCTTGTTCGTCCCTGCACTCTCCAGAGATGTGAGAAGACTACTTGTATGTAGCAATACCATACCATACCATACGGCCGAGAATAAAGCCCATCGAGTTACCCAACCACAGTACACAGTGGTACATTGTACTTTGTACTTTACTCTCAGACCTTAAAGGCGCAAAGAAAAGAAAATGCCATATCCCAAGTACATAGTCCTGCTACTGAATAAAAATAAAATGCATAGAGGTACATTACACAGACAGAAGAAAGGTTCTCTCTCTCTCTCTCTCTCGGTACACGAAAATTCGTAAATTGAGGTACGTACAAAATACTTTATGTTCTCAAAAAACTATTATGTATAAGAAAATGTGTGCAGTACAATATACAAGGGAATTGTTGGGGAGCTTAAACGTGGGATACAGTAGTTTTGCTCGTACCCTTCAAAATGCGATTACTATTACTCAAACTATGGGTTTACCGCCATAGAATGCATACGGAAAATTGTCATAGGTATCTGTATATGTGCTAGTAGTACGTGTACGTTGTACTATGTTCCGTTCAGAGACGAGTGTGTATGTATGTATGTACATAGAGCCACCAAATTCAAACAGCAAGTTTCGTCGTTCGTACACAAAATTGTGTAGACTAGTAGTGTGTGAGTGTGTGTCGTGTCTATCGAGACGAAGGAGGAGATGAGGCAAGGGAAAAAACTTTGAAGAAATCAGAAACGCTTCCTTTAACATTTATTTTATTCTTCTTTCTTCACCCAGCAGCGGCTGTATTGCAAGGAAGCTCTCTCTCTCTCTCTCTCTCTCTTTTTCGTCTTCTTCGACTTGGTCTTCTTTACCTTGAACCGAGCCAAGTTTTTTCCTTCTTCTGCTTTTGTCAATTTCTTTTCTGATCTTCTATTTTATCTATCTTTCTTTCTTTCTTTGGTTTCTCTGTGGTTCCTCTATTCTCGCTCAGTGTACTCGTCGTCTCCTTCACTCTCAACCTCAACTCAACTCAACTCAACTGGATTCTGTCTTCTCGTATTCCTTTCGATTGTCATCAAATCGATCGGTGACGCTCACAATCACAATCATCCCGATAGAGATGGAGATGGAGACAAGGAAAGCTTGATTGTGAGAACACTACTTGTCAGCCACACTTTGAACAATTCAGAGTTCACTCATACTCTCACTCGTTCTCGTTCTCGGTCTCATTCTCACACACACAACACTCGCCCAACACATCTCCCCTCCACCCAACCATTTCACTTCCTACTATCTCTACTTCAATTAAACATTTGTTTCTCTGTATTCTGGAAAAAATCCTTGACCTCACTTGAACGTGACAGCTTTACGATTTGAAAAACAATCCCAGTATAAGACTGATAATTAACGAGATCCTTGTAATAATAAATGCTCCGTTAGAAATGAGTTCATGCCGTTGCACATGCTACACATTTCCACATTCAGAGTGTTTTATATCATCATAATTCACAATCATGGCACGGTCGTCGTCGTCGACTTGCCTTGTATCATCAAGATCGCGCGTCGCCATCAACATCTACGGTCGACGATTCCACAGCCGTTTTCCTTATAGTTACTTGCGTCGAGGTACTTAAGATAATTAGCAAGATACAAGGTTTACAGTTGGACGATCATTCCCGTCTCCATGCGTGTTCCTTCAACTCAACGGGAAAACCCGGATAGTGTATGTAGTAGGCTGAGTAAGAGACGGAGGGAATTTACATAAGGTTTCCTGACAATACGTGACAATTTCGGGGCTTTTAGTGTACAAACTCAATCATTACGGATCTCTTGTTGAAAATCAGAATCAGAATCAGTACAGTATCAGAGCATTTGCCAAACGCAGATTTATATAGAATGCCGATATAAAGGTATAAGTATAAAGGTATATAGGAAGACAAGCATACAGGCGTATCACACATAGGCAAGTCTTGTCTCACTTCCACAATCAGAACGAAAGTGAAACTGATACTGAATGTGGAACTGAAATTGAAAATGGTAAGGACGAGGATAAGTACTGACAATTTTGCTATTCTCTTGGTATCTGCCTCTAACTAGTTGAAGTTAAGGACGCTGACTCTCACTCTCTTCTCTCTTCTCTTGTGTTACAGTTGAAGTTGAAACCTAGCGCACACAGGTAAATCAATATTTATCAGTTGGTTCACACTTGAATGCTCTTCCTGTTTATGTCGTCGTTGTCCTCGATGTCATCTCCATCCCTTCTGTCCCTCTCTCTCTCTCTCTCTCTTGCTCTCTCGCACTCTCTTAACATAACTCTGTTGACAGCATAGTTTAGTCCTAGGTACAAATTCAATGTGTGAATAAGCCAATAAACAACGTGGATGTTCATATGGCTCTATTTACTCTTCGGTTCTTGTTTGTTCTTCCTCCCAGTCTAGGTCCTAGCCTAGAGTACGTACCTACATAGTTAATAGTGGAGCGAGTAAGAAATTATAAATAGATAGAAACAGCCTCGTTTAATTTTAGAGATATTCCAAAGAAAGCATGATGAAATGATAAGAGCACTTAATTAAAATCTTTTCAAATGTAGCTCCATGTCGATACTATATATCGCTCTCTGAGTTTATGCAATAATTTATTGATTTACCTACATACATACTGTCTCTAGAAAGCGAGGGTAGTTGTAGTTTGGTGCAGTGGTTATGGTGAGATGCATTCTTGTTTTGCAAGGCAGTATGCAATTAAGAATTTCATACTACATACATCTGTACTATACTACACTATACTGGGTTCAAATATCACAGACATTCCAATGCTAATGTTAAGTAAATGGTGGTGAAATTTTCTGCTCATTTTAATGACATGTAAATCAATTCCGGGAATCGAAATTCAATTTGAATTTATGGTATTTCCAATTCTCCTTTGACTTTTAGTTTCAAGTGTTTTCTACGCATAGTTATAGTAGCTCCCTCATTAATTTCAAAAGCACTTTGCAAACGCGACAAATAATTTCTTTGACTTTGATTTGAAATTGTATTGCGCCAATACTCGCTCGCATGTTTCATTTGTACGGAAAAAGTTATTTGAATAAGTTTGCGACAAGATTTGTTTGCTCTGTTCTCAAGGAACTTGATAATAACTGTATGGTGTTGGTGAGAGTGTGAGTCAGAGTGAGAGCAGATTCAGAATGAGAATGAGAATGGGAGTCTGAGTCAGGGTAAGAATCAGATTCCGAGTTAGTACATTAGACATTCCATAAGGGGCAGCACATTAAATCAGATTCAAAATCGCTGTACGGATAAACTAAACAAGGGTGGGTAGCTAGCCGTAGAAATGTCTGAGGTTACTCCTTATACCTCATTGCGAGAGTACATGAGAATGAGAACAAATTTAGTGCCTTTGCTATCCCACTCCATTCTACTTTCTACACTCCACACTTACTTTAAAAAGTAAAAGTTGAGATGGAGGAAAGGTAAGCAAATTTTTGAGAGTGGAGGAAGAAGGCAGAGAGAGAGTGAGAGAGAGAAACTGAGAGAGAGAGAGAGACTGGGTTGGGAATGTCCCTGTGGTACCCATTTCGTTTATTCAATCAAAAGTTTTTATTGTACGTACATACGTACGCAGTACATGTAGTACATGCAAGCGGAAGGAAGCTGCATACTGTGTCCCAACTATGAGTACATTCCTTCAACTTTTTACTCGACTTGATTCCATGACTGTACATACCGAGACACACATAAGTACACTGTACACGGAGAGAGGTAGGAAGGAAGGAGGAAAAAGTTGTTGGCGTTTCTGAGGGACACAGAATTGAAAGCGAAAGAGCGGAGAGAGAGGAAGCGAGAGTCAGGAGTGGATGAGATGAGGGAAAGCACAAGTTTTCAAGGAAAGGAATGCTCTTTGATATTTATGAGAAATACGTCGTGAAATTAAAGATTTTTATGTGCGAGACTTAAGTGAAAATCGCTAAGTTGTGACACAAAACTTTGATGGGATCTAAAGGATTTCTCCAAGCTACAGGGACAGGACAGAACAGAACAGAGAAGAGAAGGGAAGGGAAGGGAATGGAAGGAAGGAGAAGAAGAGAAGGAAGGGAGTATGTGCAACTATTTCACCGCGTTCTCCACATTTCCACCTAAAACCTAAAAAGTTTGAATTCATCTCCAAAGGGAATTGTGACATCTTAGAACCTTATTACCATCTACATTCTACAATTTTCTGCTCAAAACCCAACATCCACTTGCATACCTATACACCATACCATATTTTTACATGGACAAGTACCTCTGAATATAGTAGTTCGTATTCGTAGCTAAAGTGCATATCTGAAATTAAGACCGGAGAAGACGAGTTCTCCTCTCAGAGAGATATTCTCACTGCTCCCTCCACAAGGGTTTCAAACTCAACCGAGATATTTCCACTTGAAGTTCCACTGTGTAACTTAAAAGCATCTTTCTAGTGATTAGGTAATGAATGGGATTCTATCTGTTAGTCTTTTAAGTAGCCAAAGTTTCAGCTAATGGGAATGTTCGCCTTTGGATTCCAGTTCAGATTCAGATTTCATTGAAATGCACAGATTTTTATCGGGAAACCATCTGACTATGTGTGTGTTTATTAATAGTACTAGTGATAGGGAAGACGGGGATGGGTGAGTGGGAAGAGAACTAAAGAAATTTGCTCCTGATTTGATTTCAATTGTGGAATACAGATAGTCGAGTTTTTACTAGAATTAAAATGCTGCACTGACTATATGCCAACTTTGCAACTGAAACAAGCGAAGAGCGTATCAAATAAAGTTTCATAAGGAAAAATCCTTTTAAGAGGTTTCCTCTTGGAATGCCCTACTCCAAAATAAAAACGAAGGAAACAACCCTGACATATTCATTATAGTTATTATAGTTAGCGTTCGCGCGCGGAGAGGGAAAAATAACTACGTATGTATACATAACTTGGGATGGGAACATAAGATGGGAAACCAATGGAGGATGCGACAGAGACAGAAATACATAGACATAAAGGCCGAGACAGAAACAGTAAGTAAAGTAGGAAGTAGATGAGACTGAACTGAAACATGAAAATAAAGATGAGGAAAGGAAAGAAGAAAGCATGGCTCAAGTTTCATTTCATTTGATTACGATGCAAGCCAGGCAAAAACGAAATGAACACAGGAGGCAAAATAATTCTCTTTTATTTTCATTCCGGTTAAGCTGCCTCATTCTTCTACTTCCATTCTTTTCACATTTTCTGTCAGATTATAAAGAAAAAGTCCCTTTCTTGTAGGTTTTTCCCTCTGAAAATGAAATAGTAAACGACAAGGGCTTTAACAGGAAAACCAATAGATGCTCAAGCCTCGAGTTTCAAATACAATCTTCCCTTTATAGCATCCATATATAGATTAGAAAATTCGGATATAATATACACCATCTACATGGGTATTATTCGCATTATGTTTATTCTAATAATGGAATAACTTACCCGAATAGATACATTTTGGGTTCAAATCTTTCTTTTGTTTACAATTTTCACAAATTTAGTACGTCTCCATGTCATAAATTTGTTTACATGAGCATTTTCTTATGACGTTATACATATATGTATACATTAATCAATTCCAATATACGGATAAGGATAACTATACGTACCAAATTTCAAATTAAGCACGGAGGATAAATGGAAAAATTGCCTATTACCAAGCGTGTACAGAGTATTATCGCAGAAAGGCCACATTCTTAGCGTCCTAAACTCTATAATTTTATGCATGTTCACACAATGCGAGTAAATAAAATAATAAAAATAACGACGTGCAACATATTTTGCACAAAGTAAAACATTAAACAGCAAAGAACTAATTCCGCCTCATTGTCATTGTCAGTGAAAAGAAGTAGGGACATAATAAAACCACAAAAAATCCTTGGATTGCCTTGAGCACTTTCATGTTTCCAGTCAGCAAAGTCCCTTCATAGAGTTAAAGAGATGATTCTTTGTCGTGACTTTTCCCGGACTCAAAACGGAGTCATGAGTAATTTATACATTTAACGCACCAAATGCTCCAGAAAAAATGATAATAAAGCTTTAGGCAAGATTAGCTAGACATATACACATCATCACATTGAATAGGTACCTACCAGAAATATACCCA
>JAAXYX010005422.1:0-10927 GCA_036851915.1 Ptenothrix huangshanensis | reverse complement strand
ATAAATACTGATTCCTAATCCCCGCACCTCTTCAGAACTTCCTGTCTGACCAAAAAAGTACCCCTCGTATCAACTAAAGGATGATACAATTAGATTCCTCATTAAATTCTGAAACTAGGGAACCCCCCCTTTTGTATCCATCGCTCCAGAACCGCAAGGCTACAGTTACGCTTTTAATTTTTAAAATGCATTTTTAATGTGTATATATATAGCGTCCAGTAAATTTCAGGATATAGTATCCGTGAATCTGCATTCAATTTACTACATATATCAAAAAACCCCGGGTTAACACAATGTTTGGTTTAGGCATGAGATGGTAAGTTCTAAAGAGGTTTTTAACATTTCCCTCAAATGGCCATGGAAACCAAAAAAAAATCACTCAAAATGATCCTTAAGGCATATAACCAGAGAGGGGAAATGTTTTGTTATGCTTTTCGTGCTTCAAATGTGTTTGAGTTGCTTTACTTATCGTTATCGTGATTCCCCAGTCGCAAACGAACCCATTTTAAATCGATTACAAACTACAAGAGTTTCGTAGTTTGACATTAAATGTATGCATGTATGCAAAACGTGGTCTGGAAACACGGACAAAGTTGCCAGTCTGCAAGGATCTCACCTTAAAACGCGTCCTAACCTCCTAACTTTGAAGTTGTAAAGGATGGTTGGGGTTTTATCTTTAGTACCATCAGAATGAATGAGGACTATCATGAATTAGTAACCGACACTGAAACGTAATGAAAACGATGCGTAAAATCCTTTACTACTACCCGGAACACTTACACCACATTACCTGCAGGAAGACACTGCTATATGTACGTAATGAAACATATTGTCTTCAACCGACAAATTCTCTCATTGCCATTTCATTTGGAATCCTGAATTCACGCAGTACGCATTAAAGATAGTCGAGTCCAACAGTGTAGTTATTACTTATTTATTTAAATATAACGGTGGTGACTGACTGACTTTGTATCTTCGAGGCAGTGACGACATAATAGTCATTCAGTTCAGTGCTTTGAAATGGTTAGAAATTGCAACGAAAATAATTTTATAAAATAATCATTTTTACCCCATTTAAATCACTTACCTATTTAGTGCAATAAAGTGGATATATGAATAGGTGAGTTCCAAAGAGCGACAAGTCCACTTTTCCAACTTTACAGGAATCGATATTTTTAAATAATTTGAAAATTGGACGCAATTAAATTAAAGTGGTAATTGCTATAAGCTTATATACTTTATAAGGTACTGTAGGCCAATTTTCATAAATCTGACCTCTGTAGTTACGTAGATATGAAATTACGAAAAATGGACTTGTCCTTCTTTGACTCCAAACACCCATGGACTTGTCCTTTTTTGATTCCAAACGCGATGGACTTGTCCTTTTTTGAAACTAAACTATTAAAATAATTATTTAATCTCGATTAAAACACTTACATTTTCTAATCAAATTCAAAATTTCAGAACATACGTGTGTTAGGTGGCCAAATTGACAGATTTTTACCATCATTGTCCCCCTCTGGGGTAAGGGGGGTAATATAATTTGAAATGCCTATATCTGGTTTGTTATGTTAAAGAAAAATCACTAATAATTTTTTTCATACTATAATAACTGCGTTCTACTATTTTTCATCAAAGTAAACGTACTTAATCTTCCGTGAAACCAAATTTATGGTGACTAAGTAGCCCTTGACCTCAAAATCAGGACTTCGAAAATTATTTACACATGTAAGCGATGAAAATGTTTAGTATTTTTTTACATACGTAAATTCTCCATCCCAAGTTCTATATTTCGCACTATTTATCTCAACTTGCCCCAAAATGGACTTGTCGCTCTTTGGAACTCACCTATTCATTTGTCTTTTTGGCTTTTCGAATCAGTTTGAAACGCGGTTAAATGAGAGAGCTTAAAATCGCTATGAAACCCAAACATAATCAATTGCCCGTGAAGTACGGGCATGTCCATACAACGAGTATATTACTGGTGCAAAAAAAATAAAATAAAACAAAAAACTAATGAGCTTACTCTGTGCACCTAATGGGAAAAAACAAGAAATCTTGAAGTGACTTTAAGCTTCAAAAGCGTTATGAAGCCAATGATACAAACTTTATTAAAACTAACGCAAAAAACCGGACACAATATTACCCAATTATGTTGACACGGTGAACATTGTCTGGTTGTAATTACACAAAATTCAAGAACTTTAAACCATTAACTAATTATAAGCGCCTTTTCCGTATAAATAAAACGCTATAGTTCAAGTAATAAAAACTGCGTCAAGAATCCAAGAGACGCTCGGTAGTTCATTCCTTAATTATGTACGAAGAATGAATATAAACTCCGCTATTTAATTCCAGTAGAAATCTTGGTAAACTAAACACATGTGCATACATGACAGTTTACATTTTCTTGCTTGTTGAATTAGGTTGTGTCTCCTTCACGATGTCTTGGACACAGTAATTAACAGTTAAAACAAATTAACTCGCTATTTGCAAGGAATAATTCTTGTGTTCAATTAAAGTTCATTAAATCAGCGCGTTAGAATTGGCTACGTGTTGGAAGTATTGTATGCATTAGAAGTTGTGTTGAATCAATGAAAGTAGTGTTTGAACCACGAATTTTATTTACTTGAAAGAGCACACATGTGATGCTAAGGTTCGCAGTAGCCTGCAAATTGACGACCTGAATTTAAACTTGAACACTGATTTCATGAACAAAATAATCCATTTTAATTCACAACATCGTCTCTAAAGTGTGTTTGAAACTAAAAAAACAAAAGCTTCCTCGAGTTTACACTTTAATTACGTCAATCCAAAATCATGTTTGCCATAATTGTTAAGTTTTGCTAAAGTAATTACCTATTTTATATGGATTTAGACTTTAGCCAAACCAATTAACAAGTTAAACACAAATGTACATGTCTAAGGTATGTGCTTTTTGGCTTCTTCATTCTACTTTCTACTATATACTCATACTTATTTCTGCCTGAGTAAGACTTGTGCAAACTACTCTGTCCAATCCAAAATTGTTTTAAACTCCTAAATATAAAATCGGAAAACCCCAGTCCAAGTTTCATTGCAGACGAAAGCTGAAACAATCCCTAGGTCACCGCTGCAGTAGCACAAACAATAAAATACAGAAATTCCTATTACTACGCCATGTTATCGCGCCACGAAAATAGATTCAATTGCACTGCACTCAAAATTTTGTCACGACTTTGTTTTATCCCGTTTGACTATGATTCCACAGCAGGGATCTTGATCCGCCCGAAATCCTTTCTTAAAATTTTAATATGGTGGTTGTACGTTCTATTGCTCATTCCCCACGATTTTCACTTAATTTTGCGTTTTGTACAATCTTTTTGTGTGGGCGACAAAGAAGAAACACCGAATATGAAACACGTATCATTTAACGGAGTTACTATACTCAGCACTTCCGTTGGTATTTTCTGTTTCATCAGCTGCCGACTTTCGCGATACAACACGATAATTGCTACCTGGAACGAACTGGCTACGTTCACATCCGCCAGCCAGCAGTCTAGCACACGGAAACTTTTTAAATATTCTAAACAAGAGCTACTTTTAATGCTATTACCGATTGTTATGTACGGGTCAACAGTATTTGCAATAGTATTCTTATTCTTGGACACCTCAAGGCCACAGCTCATGTTTAATAGCCTGAGCCTCGAGTACCGAACCTGATTTGCTTTTCTTTTTCTTTCCTCCTTTGATGCTTTGTTACCCATCGTGTGGATCACGGGTTCTTACTTGGAATTCTACCTTCATCTCACAATGTTCGAGCATTGCAGTTACAAACTAAAGAAATTGATTTCAGCCCTTAATGACTCAAGTACTAACAAGTAAGATGAATTATCTTACATCTTTTTATTAATAAGGATTATAAAAATATGCGTATAGATTTACTTTTGCTTTTGCTTGGTTTAGGGATAAAAAGCAAAGTTTTCTGGAAGTGCAGAAATCATTTGCTCACCTTCGGAGGGTTGAACTGGTGATCAATTTGTTCAACGACAGCTGTTCCGTCCCCATTTTTGTGTACAAGATCATGTACCTAACAATGTCGGTCTCGTGCATTAGCAGTGCTATTTACTATTTACACAATGACGCAGTAATGGCAATTGGTAACTTCGGTCTAGGCTTAGCTTCTGTCGTAATCTTTGCCGTTATGTATCAAAAGGCATTCTTGATTCCTGTTCACGTCGCCGCTGTCAAAAGAATAATTTCAATATTATTAAGAAATAGAATGGTTGGTCATGGAAACAAAGTAAGTTTTCGATCAATTCGGGATCGGTTTGAAACAAGATATTTGGAAAAGGTGCTTAGGTCATTGCCTGTCGTCGGAATTCAAGTGGGTGGATTTTATGCAATTGAACGGATGGCGACTCCCATCTTCATTGATTTCATTATTCAGCAGGTGGTAAGTATTTTAATTGCTTTAAAATAAAACTTGCGGAATACTGTATATTTGACAAATTGTTTGGCGACAATACAAGTTTGGTATTTTGCACTAAAATGTTTTCCACAAGGAAAATACCGTATTTGCTATTATAGTGCGCGGGTATACGAACTCATTATTTGTAGAAAACGCGCGCGGGTCCTTCGTTCACGTAATCAATCTGTAGTACGGGGGTCTGATATTGTGAATAGTGAATTGTACTCGGGCATGAAGATCCTCAATTTGGATAGTACGCGGACGTAGTATTTTAGCAAATACGGTACGCACGTATAATGTTAAGTATAAGGAATTGCATTGACAGCCCGAGTCCAGTTTGACGCTGTCAAGAGAACAATTTCAATGAAATAAAAATCCAATGGTATGGCCGCAGAAATAAAGTTACTACAATAACTTAATACATAGTACGTTGTGCTCTGATTACAATAACTACATGTGTGATATTAGATCTGCTGTGAAAAAATCATTAGTATTATTAGTAGTATATTATTATCAATAGTATATTAATAGGGTTGTATCCAATGACTTTCCACCTTTCCACTTTTATTTTCACCATGGAAAATAAACGAGCGATAAAGTTTTCAAGTTGAAAAAAACTTTTTTCCACAAAATCAAAGAAATCCACTGAAACACTGAAAGTGGAGAGCTGGAAAATCATCGGGTACAACCCTAATATTTTATCCTCCATAATTCGGGAGCGATATATTCTTATTTTTCATATTGACAAACACGATAAGTTTAATGATATCGTAAACTTACTTAATGATTTAAATTAGATTCTTAAAAAGTTTACTTGTTGTACTAGCGAAGACTTGATTTTTTTATCTATTTAATTACTTCCTTTTAGTATTGGGTAATACCATAGTCAATATGTGTAGTTTGCAATTTTTTGTTCGACTATAAATTGGTATTAAGAATAAGAGAAATGTTGATACCTGTCACTGTAATAAATTGAATTGAATTGAATAATGATTGGCGGTACGTCCGCTGTTTGATCTGTTACAATTTACAATTAAAGTGTTTCGCACTAAAATCACTTTAAGGGACAGAACATATGTGTCCAAAAATGCTCTCACCCTCATGAGTATAAGGGTGAGAGATTGGAGTTTCGAACCTCACACTCTTGAGGGAGATTGGATTGGAATCGTGAAACTGACCCCCATGTCGTGAGGTTTGGACAGCTATGGGACGGCTGCATTTGGATGTTAGGAATTGAATTGAATTTATTGCAGATGCATATAATTGCTGGTTTTACATGATCCATGTTACTAACCTGTTGCTTATTTAAACATAGTCATAAGTTACTGTGAATAATTCAGCAAGCATTGTAGGATGTCCATGCTATAACTACACAAAAAGTAATTAAATGCTCTTCAATTGTGAATTATGATGTACTGAGTGAGGATTGACAGAATCTTGTTACTGAAGCGTTCGCATCTTGCTTTGAGTGAGCTACCAGCGACTCTTCGTGTTGCAGCAAAGTCAAACTACGTTTTCCATCAACATTCAAACTCGGTGCGCATACTAAACTCAATATTTTGAACGACATGAATGGACAAGTGTGTGCATTTAACAATCCCTGTGACCTGTGAAAGTCACCAAAGGTCAAATGCCATAAAATTTCGCAGAATCTGCTCAATCTGGGTACACATACGATAGTCAACATTCTGAACGACATGAATGGATAAGTTTGTCCATTTAACGAACCGCTTGACCTGTGTAGGTCGCCAAAGGTCAGTTGCGGAAGATTTGTCCGAATCAGTTCTAACTCGGTGAGAGTTACAGGTGGTAATTTTGAGTTGACATTTATAAAAACTGGCGAAAAAAAGGCTCGTAAACTTTCTGTTCTGCATACACTGACTTAGATTGATCTTCACTGGTTCCATTTTCGAATCTTACTGTAGGATCCAATATGTAACCTTTTTTCTATATGCAGGCTCATAATATGCTATAATATCTATTCTCCGTGCTGATCCGTTTTCTGCAGCACGCTAAACTTCTGCTGCTACCTGGTGGTATTGTATCTATCGTCCCCGGCGATTTTGGCGGGTGTTGTTGGGTTTTGTTTTAAATCCAATTACAATATCTGGCAGAGAGCGCTTTCTTTCCGCTCTCAAGTGAAAGTTGCGTGCGTGACGAGTGTGCCGTTTCCCTCACTGTAGCCTAGTGGTCGGCATGGGCCGGGCCGGGCCAAAAAATAGTGGCCCGGGCCCGAATCCTCGGCCTAGACCGGGTTTGGCCCATGAAGTTTTGGGCTGGCCCGGCCCACGCCGACCACTACGTAGCCCACACTTTAACATTAGTTCAAAACTCCCACTTCAACCAGTCCATTATTACATTCATTTTATCCACTTGTCTTGATTTTTCATTGTGCTCTTCTGGAATGTACACACTGCATTATCATTGTATGGGCACGTCTCTAATAAACGTTGCTTAACTCTCAACCCAAGTCAAAGTCCTCGCAACGTGCACTTCCCTCCTCCACTTCCTCCAGTCCTCACAACTCACACTCTCTCAACTCTGCATTTTCAACCTGCCCTCACCAACTAACAATGCACCAGCATATTCACATTTCTGCATCCTCTTAGTCTGGTCATCCACATCCCACACCCTCATGGCAAATATACTTTATTATTCATTCATTTCCATTTATTTCAGTCTTTTGGCCATTTGCGATTCTCCCATGTGTACCATTTTGAGCATTGAGGACTAAAGCGTACTTCTCAACAATCATTCATTTCCATGGAGAGCAACAAAATCTGCATCGTAATTTATTAATATTAATTTTTATGTTTTAAATTATAGTTAACACTGGACTTATGTTGGTATTTGTATAAGTCAGGATGCCCGTACGTACGAACCAAGGACTGTTGAAGAGTGAAAAAGAGCTAAATGCATTATGCCCCCTGCTGAGCCTAATGAATGCTGAACTGATAGCAATAGCCTTGGCTTTATGCTTTTAGATAGTGGCATTGTTACTGCAAGTCGCAGTATAAGTATAAGCACAGGGACTGGGATGCAAAAAAGACAAAGCGTGAGCAGAATGGAAGGAATGAATTGCAGCTTTAACACGCTGCATTTCCTTTTGCTTTACGCTTTGACTGCTGCACCCGAAGTACCCGGGTACGCCGGCTACGGGTACACTGCTTGCGTGGACCCGTACCCGCGGGTCCGGACCCGGAAGTCAATTTTTGTGGACCAGCACCCGGACCCGTACTTCGGGTCCAACACCTGTTCCTGTACCCGGGTGCAACTAGTTACTCGAGTCCACGAAATGTGTATACCCGGGTCCGCACCCGTACTCGTACCCGAGTACCCGGGTACAGCTGGACTCGTGCGGAGCACTAGAGCATAAGGATACGTTTTAACACAAAACTGTAAAATGATAATGTTTAAAGTTTTTATTGGTAAGGCGACCATAAAAATCTTTTTTTGTTGCCTTTAAAAATGCTATTTAGGGTTTTCAAAACGCTTAAGGGCAGACGTCGAAAATATCTTGGGAGTTTTTCCATTTGAATTACATGTTAAGGTGGTATTTTTGTGCGCATAAAGACGCCAAAAGTACTAAATGTTAACTGATTGGTAGGTACCATTTTGTAGAGAATTAAATTCAAAATCCAAGCCGCCTTGGATCAAAATATCGGCATGAAGATATTTGACCTTACTGGCCTTTCAAACAAAATAACTCCTAGAATACAGAATGAAATCAACACATTTAAAATCTTCAAGTTTGTTTGGCAGAAATAGCATTACTTTTTAAAAATAATGTAGGAATGATTTCGAAGCGACCTAGGCTCAAAATTGTATGTAGATTTCAAATTTGAACTTGTTTCAATGAAAAAAGCCTCCGTTTTGGCGGGAATGCGCGCCGAATTTTTTTTATTGTTTCCATTAGTTTTATATGGCTACCAGGGTCTAGCGAACAATTTTCGACGTCTGCCCTTAAGACAATCGATAAATGTATACCCACTGTCTTACAGATCTTCCACTTTCAGTTTTTACGGTCACGTTGGCATAGAGACGAATGGAGAGTTTTAGAAACTTTGCATGCCAACGTGACTGTAAGAACTGAAAGCGTATGACCCGCAATATTTAAGCAGTGGGTATACGGCTAATTCTTTTTGCCCTGAAAATGCTAAAAATGTTTGTTTTGAGCTCAAAAAGCTTTAATGTTTTTTAACTACATTCAAAAAGGTTTTAAAATGACACTCAAAGTGCTTTGAGAATTATGCTGAAACTTATGCTTACGGAAGCAGCTGTTTTTTTTAAATATCAAACGGTATCGCAGTATGTAAAATCTTAAACTGTAAAAATATATCCCCACGTGATAAAATAATTATTTTTTGGGCTTCGCGTTTTACTTTTTTGTAAAACTATTTTTCATTTGCAATTGCAAAGTTGGTTGCCAGAGGCTTTAAAAAATGTCGACCACCATAGAAAATTTTTTAAATGCTTTTGGTGCTTTCTGATTGCAATATTTATAAGTCCGAATTGTATTTGCGTCAGCTCCAACAAAATTTTGAAAAAGTCAGTTAAAATTAATTATTATCTATTTTGGGTTAACTAAATAGTATCAAGCTTCAAATACCTCAATTCATTAAAGCCCCAAAAAATACAATTTTAGAAAAATCGTATTATCATAACTCTCTGTATTATGCGCTTGCTTCTCTGACTTTATGCCACTTTATACCACTTTTGGTCACTTTATACCGGTAAATACCACTTTGTACCCCTGGCATGGTATTTAGTCCAAAAAAGTGGCATTTAATGAACCCTGGCGTATACATAGTACATATATGATTGTGTACATTTTCTTGCTTGTTAAACCATGTTGTGTTCCTGTCACGGTGCTGGATACATTAATTAAAAGTAAAACAAAATCAACCCGATGTTTGCACGAAATAATGCTTGTGTTTAATTAAAGTTCATTAAATCAGCGCGTTAGAATTGACTACGTGTTAGAAAGAACTACTAATGCATTAGACGTTGTGTTGAAAACAAGGAAAATAGTATTTGAACCTCGAATTTTATTTACTTGAAAGAGCACACGTGTACTAACGTAAGGTCCACATACGACTGTATTGACAACCCCAATTTAAACTTGAACATCAATTTAATGAATACAAAATAGTCACAATTTAAATTCACATTTCACAACTTTCTCCCTGAAGTGTGTTTGAAACTAAAAACCATAACCTTCTTCCAGTTTACACTTCAATTATGTCAATCCAAAATCCTGTTTGCGAAAACTAAACAGGTAATAAATTACTTTAGCCAAACAAATTAACAATTTTATTCGGGCGTGTTAAACAATTTACATTTCTAAGGAATCACAATGGGCTTTTGGCTTCTTTACTCTACTTTATACTCTTACTTAATTCTGCTTGAGAAGCACATGTGCACGTTACTCTGCCTATCCCAAAATATTTTTAAGCTCTTAAATATAAATTCATCGGAAAACCCCCGTGTAAGTTTAATTGCGGACGCAAGCTGGAGCTATCCCTAGGTCAACATGTTCAGGGTCCACTGTAGCCTGCATTGACAACCCGAATTTGAACTTGAATATTAAATAATCCTATTTTACTTCACAAGATCCTACCTAAAGTGTGTTTGAAACTAAAAAACAAAACCGGTAGTTTAAAGTTTGCGCTTCAATTATTTCAATCCAAATTCAGATACGTTTTAAAGCCCTGTGCATAGCGCATTGATATAAACCTTCATCCATAGTTACTGCCTATTCCTTCGGTGAAATGAGGGTGGCACTCAAATCTCTCGCGGCATCCGAGGTTCTTTTTCCCGGGTTTTTGTTTTTTCAACGATACTAAAAACGTCTCGGGATGCATTTACATACTTTAAAGCAGTCAATTAATAGCTCGTCCAAAACTTGTATTCCAGAAATGCCCTCAGCATGGAGTATTTTAAAAAACAAAAACATGAATAAATACGTCACAAGCTTATATCGCGATATAAAACCAGAGTAAATCTAAGAGAGCCCGTATTTAATATTTCGCTCCAACTTTTAATAGTGCCGCTGGCTTAAAGCAACATTATGTCGCTTTCTCAGGAGGAAATGCGATGGAACTTTGTTGCTTACGATTATCTCTCGGATCTGAATATTCTTCCTCTAGAATTTTCAGTCATGGAGAAAGCTGTAGTATGCCCTCAGTGTAAGTTATTGAAGCCAACTCGAAAAGGTTTAAAGATAAGCGTTCAGACTTCAAGGGCAAGACTTGTGGTACATACATGCTGGTTGTCTTTAATGGTAATTTACACCCTAAACGTCATGGCTGGATGTTCGAGAGCCGTGTTGTTTCCTGTGTCAACAACTGAGTCGTATTATACTATGTGATAGAATTAGCGCCCGGGCCCTTGCTTCGTACCGTTGCTCCGCGGGAATCCCCCGGAACCCGAATGCTGCTCCTATCCTTGCCACGCTTTATGCCGATGATGTATGCT
>JAAXYX010005421.1:0-10927 GCA_036851915.1 Ptenothrix huangshanensis | reverse complement strand
CCTATTCTGTAGTAAAGGGTTTATGTAGAATTATTTGGTCACTCAGTGTTTTAAAATGTTCCCACTTGTATGCTACACATATTTGGACCGTTTTCAAAAAAATAAGCACAACAACGCAATGTACTTGGTTGATGTTAATCGTAAGTGTTGCTGAGGAATATGAGAACTGGAATCCAGGCTAACGAAGAAAAGGATGAAATATGTATACACAACTGAAGTAGTTACGTCGCAATCATAAGGAGGCCACTGTAGCTGTAAGTTATTATTCTAGCATGCATCGAGATAAAACATGAAATATGAGGAATTTTCCAATTGAAATCATCAAATCGAAGTCACGTATACGTATGCTACTTGTACAAAAGAGCTCAAAATATGTAGAGCATAAGGTTGTTGGAAGAGCTGAAGTTGAATAGAGAAGGAACTACAAGTAAGTAACAACGTTCTTGTACAGATATATTCCATTATTTCAAAAAAGCGGACAAAAGGCAGCTTAAGTATAAAGCAACTAGAAAGGTAAGTACGCTACGGCTACACATGTTTGATTAAGAGGATCGCATTGCCCACCCGCCTTGGTTCTGTTCACGCCTGTTCACACGCCTTTACCATTCAGCTAAATATTCTCGTCCATCTCCTTCGAGTAAGATCCATCCATTCCAAACCCACCAATCCTTCAGCCTCCCAGTTACAGTGAGCGTCATCATGCAGCTTATCATTATTCTTACCCGGCTCTTCTCCCACATCTTCTCTCTTCTCACCTCCTCTTTCACAATCACGTTTTCATCTCATCTGATCCTCAGATTTGTCTTTGTACTAATGATAAGTTCGTCATTTCCAGCTCCAGCTACAGCACCAGCTTTGCAGATTTCTAGATAAATTCTAAGAGTTATTGCTATCGTGAATATACTTATCGTTAAAGTAGTACAAACATGCCTTAGAAGCTTTGGAAACACAGCTTTACATAGATTGGCTCCACTGACCGAGAATTAAACTGACCATTTTCACTTTAGTAGATGATTTATATTCCCGTACTTATGTAAGTAATTATTGCGCATAGATTTGTGTGCATTCACACGCCGCACACCCACCATTTGTCAATAGTTTACCCTTCCATCTCTCTTAATACTGTGTTGACATTTCCTTTTTGAGGTCACAATCAATATCGAACTAAAGCCTAGTGGAACATTGCAGGACCATACCTTTTGCTTTAACAAACAACGACAAATAAGGAACCCTACCTTTCCTTATTAACTCTTGCCTTCCATTCTGTTTTAAAATGAACATTTCACGTTGCAACCCATTCATTTGACTTGTTGACTAAACATTAGTGGATAACACTGAAATTTGAAACCTAGTCAGGAACCAAAGCAAGGAGAAAATGCATACGAAACGAAATACGACAACTGCCAACGGTTCAACAGAGTAATAAGCCTTTAAGGATTGCCATTCTCTGGTATTTTGCTTAGAGCTTCTGTATGACTAGGCTAAAGGCATACACATACTTATCCTTCGGACAATCTCTCGTATCAACATCACCATCGGCGTACCCCCCCACGTCATCACACAGAAACGGTGTGCAGCAGCGGCACACAACCACAATACAATACTACTGGGATTTGAAATAGTTGCTGAACAAATGGTAGGTATCTGGTTCCTTTGTTGCTCCATTGTCTATGTTTAATCGTAAGTAGGAGGTTCACGATCAGTAGTAAGTGAAATGGCTTAAAACTCTGAACACCGAGAAACAGCAATGAGCAAATAATGGCAGCTTGCTTCACTGTACAACATGGAGGACAGAAATCAAATGGCATAAGTCATTAGTTATTACTAGGTAGGTATGTACATATATTCTTTAGATTACAGATGGACTATTTCTCTGGTTTAACGTATGTACCTATCAACCTATAAGGCCTACAGCCTACACCTGGCTATGCTATTTTTCATCTTTATGCCATTGCATAATCCCATTTCACAAAGTACCAAAGTAGAAAAAATTTTGTGCGGATACTTGGATACTAAATAATAACTATTTCGTAGTTAGTAGATGTTTGCCTGGAACATTTTTATTTTGAATATAATGGTTGAGCCTTCCGAGCCTTTGGAAGTTATCACTACAGATTAAGAATTAGCGGTTGGAATTAAACCGATAAGATCAAGGCAACGTGAAATCTAACATCCAACTTATTCAGATTCTAATGCGATACAGTGAACCCTATACTCTTTAGTCCGTATATGACCTTCGGATCATTTTGGTCCAACCGCAAATACCTGTGACCCATGTGACCATCTATGTAGCTAGAAACAAACAGCAACAGCGATGGAACGGTTTCCCCAGAGAAAACCCACTACTTATTAACAATTCACCATCACTCAACTTGAATCGCGGTAACTCTTTGCTTCCACAATAGAACCTCTGTCATTCTTTGTTTTTCCAATTTCCCATTATCTCCCATCTCCTTTCATTCACCGCGGAGAACATGCAATTCGAAATCTACAATACAATCCACAAGTCCGAATACAAGTATGTAGCATGTACATCTGTCAAGCCAATGCAGTACTCTTTGCCTGTAGAGAAACCGGAGCAGAAAGTATACAAACCTAGTAGTATTTAAAGGAAAACAGATATTCAACGGGGTGGAAATATCCAATGAAAGTCTATTTGCACGGGAATCATTCCTTCCCCTTGCTTTGTGGTTGGTTTAGCAGTAGAACAAGCGTAGGTAGTAGCCCTTCTTAATACAACTGCTCTCTTTGGAAATGGAAAGCGACCATGGAGCCGTCAGGTCAACAAAGACAATCTTTAATCATACTCTTATTCACCTTCATCATTCTTTAATAAGCCCGTAATCCACGAATGAAAGTTTGAGGCATCGTGTAAAAAGTAAAGGGAAGCATGAACTTCAGAATTCCGGAGGAAGCCATCCGATTACATTATTTTTTACTTCGCAGACAAATGCTTTTAGAGCATAGTAATACCACTAATGCAAGACACACACTATTTGACAAACTACATACAGCACTTGCATCTTCTTCAAGCTTGCAAACTGTCATGAACGTCTTAGCTGCATAAAAAGTTCTGTTTCTGCAAATAAATTATCGGTATCACCAAAGTATTACGTAGCAAATGAATCAATAACTATGTAATAATGCAATTTAGTCTTTATTATAATTCTTCAATGGGCTACTTGAACAACTTGCATAAAGTAAATCTAGTTTCTTTATAAATATTGTCAACATCTGACACATGAAGTAAGTTTGATGAAGCTACCATCAATTCATACTTGGTTATTATTACTTTTATTACTAAACAATTGCTTGTATGTCACCAAACAAAGAACATATTATAGGGAAAAACAAATTAGTATACTATGAACCTAGATGCTAAACCAAAAGAGCGTGAATCTGCAGGTAACTGAGACAATGAGTCTAAACAGTAAAAAATTTACTTTGTCAATATCTATAACACAGTTCCTAGGTACTGCCTCCCGATTTCTACTGTGTAAATTTTAATTACAAAGCTACTGCTGGGAAGTTCGTTGGGTAGAACGTTTGACTGTTACATATTGTCACACAATAATTACAACTAAGATAATTTGGTTGCATGATCCGCTATAGAAATCAGCGAAATCATAGAAACAATCTCCAAAGTTGGTTGGTTTATCTTGCAATTCACTCTTCCGCACCGTGTTCTTGATCAATGAACTTCGAGTATTGAGTACAGCTTGGAAAATAATGTAATTAATTATATTATGATTGTTTACATAAACAGCTAATTCATAATCAATAATTCCAAGAAGTTATTACAATCCGACTCTTGGTTACGGTAATATGTTGTGGTTGTTGGGTGAATGTTGACAGTGATTATTGTGACAGTGAAGCACGTGAAATGAAGGCAGGAAAAGTAAAAACCATTCAGTTCTTCCGTGCACAAAGAATTTCGATTTTTAGATCTTGCGGGCACCCATCCAGTCAAAGTAGATTCTGTGTGGAAACGATTGAAAAGAAAGTAGAAAAATTATTAAGCCATTCATACTATACAATTGGCGACTCTCTATTCAAATTCATATTACAGTAATAAATGCATTATGTACATGAGTCAGTGAAAGAGAAGCACCTCATCTACCAATAACAACACTACATCACATCGTGTGAGGACGTTGATGATACTCGGTACTCAGATTCAACAAACGTTGATACTCTGACTTGCCTACCTGAGTAGATTGAATTTTCAACCCTTTCGCCTAACATTTTTTTGTCAATAGAAAAACTAAACTCATGTTATTACTCAATTCAATCGAAGCGAAAACCAAGTGGTTTAGTTTACCATTCATCGGCACACCAAAACCCAAGCCCAAACAAAACTATCGTGTCGTATACATAATTATGTTTGACTGCATCGAATCAAATCCATGACACAAACATAGGCTAAAGTATCATGCAAGTAATTATCTATACCTACCACGTATTATAAAAGTTAAACGAATTTTTCTCTTACAATGTTCAGACGATGCTTTTGTAGTGATTCTCAAGCAGATTTCAAATCACCTTCCGCATCGCTCAAGTAGATTTAATCAATTTTTCTCCTCAGCCTTACTTCCCAAACTATTGTCATCAGGTGTTGTATTTCTTAACAACTACCATTCTTACACACTTGTTTTTACGATCATTGACAACACGAATGACATGCTATAAGTAGGATATCAACATCCAGCATCAGTCACGGGTGAATAATCGAAATGCATCACCCTTACATGACTTCGATGAATGTTCCTATCACAAGAATCGTTAAGTAAAAGACGAGAGGCAGGAGGTGTAGTTGTTTTTAAGATATTTCTTGATGCAAAAAAAATTAAAGTATAACAAAAACACTGATTGTCACATGGCTGGATTCTCACTAATCAAATCATACAAGAAGTAAATTGAAAAAATACTTAGTAAACAAATTTTTTTAAGACTTCCGAGGCTTCTCCCAGTGCTTTGTGAATGACGTCATACAAAGTAGTAAACTTTATCGCTAATGGTGCAGGACATCATCCTCGACAGGTAATGTAATGCGTGATCAAACATGCAATTAAATGAAAATCATGTCTCCTTTAACTTAACTAAAAAAATCATAATAAAGGTAGAAATAAAATAGGTTTAAATCAATGAATGGAAAGCACATGTTAATTATTACATTAATTATGTAATTACTATAGCTAAAAGTTTGCGTACATAATACGGTACATACATAATTAATTGTGGAGCAAAAGCATTACTTGTATAAATTAAGACAACAGTATTCACATATTTTAACGCTTTGAACAGACAGAAAATAGCAATAATTGCAATTATAGAGGCATATAATCAACTACACATCTAAAGTTAAATCTCATTATAATATTTTCGTCTGGAATTTATTTATCCATGATGGTGCAAGGTTTGTGTTTAGCTACTTTCCGTCATCCGTAATTCGGCTTCTTTTGCTTTTACAAAGTTCCTTTAAAATTACAACTGTTGCATGGTTGCATTGTCAAACGGGAAATATTTAATGCAATGTCAATGCTATTTCCCAGCATACATTTATACTTACCTGTTCAGAGTATTTCAGAATTTGTTTAACCCTTCAAATACAAACCTCCGATTTGTAAGCATTGTAGATTGCAATTGTGGCGACTTAAACCATTCATATACAAATACGTACACCATATATTCCGTTGCACTGCAGCAGTCAAACAAAATTTAGGATTGGAATGAGGAAAAAAATTAAGAAGCGTGAAATCATGTTTCATGTTTCAAGTATTCTGAAGTAGGTATACCTATATGAAAAATATAAACGAGTCTTACAGACATGCCGTCGTCTCTTCCACGTTTCCAAGGGAAACCTTGTAAATACTTCACCCTATGCACAGCTAATACGGCGGAGGATGCTGAACACTGATTCTGATACTGACGCTGAGGGGAGAAGAAGCCCAGATACGTATACAAATGATGAAGACCCTAACTACATATCAGCAAAGGAACTAAAGTACAGTTAAGTACTTGATGATTTCGACGACATCCAGATAAAGGTATGTAGCAAATATTAAATGCGACAAGAGGACTTCTCTGTGGACACCTCAAGTCAGATCAGATATGAATTTGATTCTTATTTTTGACAGGTATAATAGACGGCAGTTATCAAATGATCGAGATAAGGTCTGCATTTCTGTGAATATCGGGAGTGAACACAAGCCAAAGGCAGAAGAACAAATTGGGACGAAGAACACGGTTCGTCTTTACACGAAAGATAAATATTCTAATAAAAGGTATCTATTGTAACAAAATATAAGTATTGTTGCACACTACACAGGTCAAAGGTATCATGATGATTATCTATCCGCTAATCCTTCACGATCTCATCTACAGAATGACAAACTACACACTGCCCACAAGTTCAAGCACAAGTACAGAGATGGGAGCGAAATAAATCAACAGTTTGGGGCTCTTATCTTTATAATAGAATTATAGTTGTAGTTTCTCCAAAACGACCTGCCTCTCCTTTTCTACAACAAATCAAACAGAATCGGAACAATGGGATAAGAAGCTACCGCCTCAGTCATGCAGAAAATACTCTGTTAGATTTTTAACTTGGTTTCATCTAATGCCTTGAGAAAGTGTCTGTCAAGTTGATGGTTGAAGGAATCGCTAAGCGTTATTATGATTGCAACCAAACTGGAGAAGACCTACAATAAGTCCAAAGAAATGCAGCGAAAAGTTCAAGACCGACGATTGAAAGGACGAAGCGCGCACGATAAACTACTTGCATGGGGCATGATGTCACAGTCACACTCGAAGACCCCAGTAGTAGCCTTAAAGTTTAATTATTGTGTTGAGGTAAGTGTGAATTGTAGTTATCCTAGTATTTCCATTTCAAAGGAGGTTCTCAGTTTCACAAAAATTTTAAGTCTTTAAATACAAAATAGTAGTACAGATCCAGATCCTACGCTGCACTACCGCTAAAAATATTAGCACACTTGTATGATTTGATACGTAATTTATACTTTGATTACTGTTTTTAATAATAGATCGTCGTTGTGATTGTGGTGATGATGATAGTCATGTTCACTTTCCCCTAAAGCAAATAGGGGACGAAGAATTCCTCCTGCTTATTGCGTTAACAATCACAACACTATAGATACAGGAAAATGTGTCTTTATGTTTAGTACACGATCCATTTAGCTCTTACAAATAAAGTAATCATTCACCTACATAATGATAATAATAGAAACGACGAGTATTTCTTTCACACATTTGATTATTTGAGATTGTATGATGTCGCTGCAACTGATGATGATGCTTATATACCTATAATATTTATTTTTATTTCAGGAAGAAGGAAGCCGTAAGTTGATGAGCGGAAAGTAATCGGACACTTAATCGCATCGCACCCAACATATCTCTTGCTGTACCCCTGCTCACACAACTTGTAGGCACTTTGTATACCCAGTACAGAAAGGAAATAAGACGAAGCCAATTCGTCAACTGAATCAACTCAAACAAGGGGAAGAGAAAGAGGGAAATTGTTATTAATTCGTGTGGCTATTTCCAATTCGGAGGCAAGAGGATCTGTTCTAACTTCGAACCCAGTACTACAGTATACAAATGGAAATGGAAGAAGCCACGTAAATTGAAGAAGACAGCGGAGAATTTTCTAGATGAATAGGAATAGTAGGCAGTTCTTTAACCGGATCTTGATCTCGTGCCAACCGAGACCACATCATGATCACGATTGCAATCTTATCTATCTATCCCTTCATTAAGTTCCGTCGACTAAGCTTATGTATACAGGTCTACTATACACCATAGGATAGGTACATCATTGTGGCTTCAACTTGCTGATCATCTCGTGTAACAAACCAAATGACCAAAATCAAACGTTAATGTAGTAAGTAATCAGTTCTCAGTGTCAATATCTCAATGTTTTCCTTTAACCAAATAACCAAAATTCACTGTAAACATATAATATATCCTCCCAATCTAAGCTTTCGGCTATAAATAGGTGCCTTGTGGTCGATGCCCATGTGGATGTGGATTTGGATGTGGGCGAGAAGAATGACGAGCTCGTGTCGCCTTAACGTCCGAGCCCACAGTCCATCAAGTCCATTTAGTCGGCTTCCTCTTTTTTTCTTCGTATTTCCTCTTAACGTCTTCGGTTCCGTTTCACTTCTCATGTGCTTACTCAAGCTTTCTTTCATTTCCCTTTTATTTCTTTTCCCCTTCCGTTTTCTCCATGAACTGTAAATATATTATGCGTGTAAAACTTCCACTTACCATCTCCAACATCTCATTTTATGTCATGTATGGTAGGGTAGGTACTACTATTGCAGCTTGAATTGTCGCATTCCCCAATGAATAGACTGGAACATGGAAATCCAGTATCAGAAACTATTATTAACCATGTCTAGTGATTAGAACGGTGTTGTCAATACTCTGACCAGAGATCATAATTTTGGTCAAGGTTTAAGTCAAAGTCCACGAACTAGTCATATCGATTGTATTGAACTGAATCGACCTGGAATTTGACTCATTGTAAGTATGAATGAACCTATATTCACCTATTTACCTAGGTACATTTTTTCCTACAAGAATATTACCATACGACAATATCGCAACAGTTTGTTTAAGTTCTATGGAGCAGGAGCAGACTGAGAGCTGAAAGCTGTATTAATACACGGGAGTAGTCCGCAGGAGCAGCTGAACGATTTAAAGTTCACGGGTTATGCAAACGTTATAAATATAAATTTTATTTCTTCATTTCGTACAATAGCAATACATTGATTCCCATTGACTACCACACCATTCAGTGTCGCAACAATGTCGATGTCAGCGTCAACTGTCAACACTATAAGATCGTGTATGTAGAGTCGGTGCACTATACACCGCAACGCAGTCAGTAATCATACGTAATATGAGCATTTGGGATGGGATCCGTAGAATATGAATTATTATGAAAAATCAGTTTTATTGTTCTATATGATGTGAAAATACCTAGAAACTCAGTGATGATTTGAATTCAAATTCAACTGGATTTAGTCATTTAGTGCTTAGTGCTTACTCTATAGAATCTCGGAATCCAATCCACTAAATGCTATATTACTGTATTTTTGTGTTCATAGCTATCAAGATCAGATGCACTTACATAGCTGCTGCTGTACGTGATGTGGATATGTTTATACAAAGTTGTCTAACAAATCTACTGCAACAAGAACAAGAACAGATCATGTCCATGTTCATAGTGAGAGCAATGTGTAAATTCAAATTTTACAGCATGTTCGTCTCTAATACCATGAAATGATTTGACAGGGCTTTTCATTGTATTTCTATTGGTACTTTGGGTATGGTACTTTGCTCCACCCGTGTTTACAGCTTTTATTTATACATAATGTGCTTCCTAACAAAAGGTGTATAATAAGTGTGTGCTAGTGGAGGGGATCATAAAGCAGTTAGCTAGCAATGATCAAAGATGAAGGCAACGCTTCAGTCCTAGCACCAATGACTATGGCGTAGCCAAGGCAAAGGTAAAAGCGAAAGCACAGTGCAGTGCACAGTACTTAGGCAGAATTCATACGATACCAGAACCAGAACTAGACCACCCTTGCGGAGCTCTTCAAAGGGAATCGAGCTTGTTCAGCCCCACAGAAAAAAAAGGAAAAAAATGTCTCACGGTGAATTAGCTGCTCAATTCGGGGATTAACTAGGAACAGAGTTTCATAGTCGATTTAATTACAACTGATTTATCCGTCATCCTATGTAGGTACTTGGTACTTGTATCTTGTAGGAACATCCAAATCCGTAACATACACTTTTCTGTATCATATAGTCTTCAACTCGGCCTCATTCCTGTGTGATCACTTAAGTGTTAAAAGCTACGGGGTCGGAGGGAAAGCATTATATAGCACTGCGTTGGTTGTCGCTGTCCAGTTACCTCATATCATCCAGATCCGGCACACCATTGATCATGCCATGCCATGCCATGTCACATCAATTCACACATGCCAATTCACTTGAGTAGGTACATCATCTTCTAATCTATACTAGATTCCTCCATTATGTAGTCTTCCCTGAAGTGGGTAACTAATTGCATATTGCACCAGCAATTCCTAAGAGGATTCACGTTTTTACGGAATAATGTGTAAACTTGTTATAAGTCGTATAATTAAACATGAGTTGTTAGAATTCAGGACTTATTATTGTGCCCAGAGTCTTTGTGCAAGCATTTTTTAAAGAAATCTCAAGTACGTCGTTGTTAATGTATGAAAATTAAACTGTACAGTTCATAGCATATAGCATGCATTGTATTCCAATATTTGTGTGTAGATATTTGTCTCCAGAGAAATAGTGTATCAGAAAGGAAAATGGTTCTTTCTCAAGTACTTTTATGAAATGTAACAAAGGTTTTATCGTCAATTGCACTAGAAGAAATTTATTCAATAGATTTGTCTTGTACAATGAGATAACTTTTTGGGGAAGACACTTTTTTTTACAGTTTCTTGACAATTACAATAGCCGTCATCGTCAACACGTACTCGCTTTTTAGGGATGTATTTGTGTATACTGGTAATTACTAATTACATAATAGGTAGGAGGCAGTACAGTTGTTAATAAACTTCAGCTACCAAAATGTTCAATATTAAACATCGATTATCGTAGTTTCGTTGTCAATTTATCTTCTTGATAAAAGCTTTTTCCGCCCTTGCTTCAATTTTGAAATTCAAAGATATTCTTCTAATACTCAAAATATCTATGTATGCACCTTTATTAAAGTATTAAAAAGTTCATAAAAAATGGGCAGCGTTTTACCATTATTTTTGTACTTGCAAGAAAGAGATACATGTATATTATATCATTTAATTAAGTGCCAAACTACAAACAAATATCATTAGATAAGAATTACCCAAGGTTGCCAGAC
>JAAXYX010005420.1:0-10927 GCA_036851915.1 Ptenothrix huangshanensis | reverse complement strand
GTAATTAGGTAGTAAATTTGGAACACCAGTATTGGAATTAAATGCAGTAGCGTATCCAGGATTTTTTCAAAGAAGGCAAGTCAGCTAAAGGCTCATTATAACTAGTGTAAGTTTTTAATCAATTTTTTAAATTTTTTCAAAAAGTCTACATATAATACGACATTGTTGTCTGTGATTCATAAAATTTATTTTTTCTCAGAATTCAGAGGTAGGCAGTTGCCTACCTTGCCTACCCCTGGATACGCTACTTTATTAAATGATGCATTTACTAAAGTGTACCGAGCTACGATTCGGTTAATCTATCATCAACTACTTTAGTTGAATTTTCCTCTCCAATATTACCTTGAACAAAAGTGATGGTCAATTAATGTAGTAACTGTATGCAGGGTCCACTACCAGTAAGTTGCATTACAAAGAATTACCACAGAAAAAATGGTATTTAAATCTGTATCAAAGTTTTTAGCCATTCCACAATGTTTTTATTGCGTGAAGCAAATTGCACATCATCAAGCTATAGTTTAAAAGTACATGTTCTCTTATATAAATGTTAAATGCAGCTCAATTAAGTAACTGTAATTCTAAATATTTGATCATTTTATCCTTAATAATTATAAGAGCTAACTTGGGTTCATTGACACAAACTTAATTGTAAATGACTGTCCGTGGTTCAAATCATATAATTAATTCGAAAGTTAGCACAAATACATCTCGATCCACCATAAATCTCCTTAATAATAATTTGTATAAATGTTCCCTCAACTAATATTATATAAATAAATATCTCTAAAAACCTAAATGCCAATGCGTAAAATAAATTTCAGTACAGTGAAGTACAACTGTTACAATGTTATAGCATTATGAAGTTTGTAAGATTAAATGTGCATAAAGGAAGGTATACTTCGAATATTACGAGTTATGTATTTTAGTACGACACTATTCTTTAGTTTGAGGATAAGAATAAAAATTTGAAAGGATTATATAGGCAACAGAAGTTGACAAATCGCAAAAATAAGATTAAGAGATTAAGATTGATATGATATTGATATACATTTCTACATAAATACGATAAAACTACCCTTGCAACTTGCCACTTGCAATGATGTTTTTAATACTTACGAATGCAGAAATACAGATAAGGTTCAACACAGTGGAGGGATACCATCAGATAAAAAGAATAAACAATTATTTGCTACATCTGAAGAATGTTGAGTAATCAAAATCAATGTGACTAAATCATAAAATGTAATTGTACTCTCATCAATAATTTTAAGACAAAATCAAGTAATAAAATAAAAGAAAAAAAGGAGTGTTAGAAAGATTATAAAAGGAGTTAATTACATGATGTTGTATTTATAAAATTTGTATACTCTTATTTGCATTTGCGACATTAATTATTACTTTCACCTGCGCCATGGCCATACTACACCATGGACATTACTTGCATTTTAAAAATACTTGGAACATTAACGCTTGTACCTGCTATCTAACTGCAAGTTAGTAATTAGGAATCCATGAAGGATTTTTGTTGTAAAGTTTAATTTGTATGGTAAGTTAACATAAAATAGTATTATTGCGTTTATTATGTATTAATGACGATCTATTATCAGTATATAACAAACAGGCACATGTGGTGTACATATTTATTGCGTTAATGGGTAAGAGTGACTTGTTCGAAAAACGAATGTTTCTTTTGAAATTCTTGACGCTTAACTTTTCGTTCTTGCTCTTCTCGACGCTTCTCCTCTTGCTCTTTCTTGACTTCCTCTTCAAACTTATTTTGAGCTTTCAATTGTTCAATCTAAAAATTCAGACAATAAAAATTCATGAAAACATTGATAAAAATAATAAAGCTAATTCATTTCATAACCACCCTTTTTCCCAGGAGTACATACAGTTATCTGCACCTGCCCCACCAAATTCGTTTTATAATTATTCCCAGATATACACATAACGCCTAATTACAAACGCTATCAAATTCTGTATAAAACACTCGCCTCTAGTTCATCTACATAAAATATATCGGAACTATACAGAGCTCAGGCAAGCCATTCATGAAAACTTTCACAGACTCAGAATCTCAAGTTCAATCAAATAGGAATACGTATTTTGGAAACTAAACTATGGGAAGGATCACACGGCGTTCTTTATTGTGAGTTGGAAGAAAAACTAACCATATACGCTACTTTAAAGTGTCCTCTGCATATTTATCCTGAATGTCACTCGTAGGTAATGCATAGAATAAGAAAGTTGAGCACATTACAATAAAATAAAATGCTTAGCCCGATTCCTACTAACAAGGAATATCTGTCGAGCAATGCATTTGCGAGGATTTACTAGCTAGTATTATGCTAGTTTACATGGAAGGTGGACGGCGCACAACTTAACAACTATGGTATCGGTTTACATACATAGGTACCTAGATGTGAACTTCCTGTCTGCATAAATCTATTGCCTAGTACAAACATCATGCATACTTGTGCGCATATGTATGAAGCACACTGAAGTGAGATTTCATCTCGATTTCACTGTATAATATAAACCAACTGTGAGAAAAGTCACAAGTCGGAAGATAAAAATCTGCTGATGGCTGGAAATAGGAAAATGGTATATATAATGGAAACTTGAAATCGAAAGTTGCGAACTACTACGAATTACAATATTATCACACTGAACATTCTAAAATATTGATATTTACTTGAAAAGTTTGTTTTTGTATACAATCAGGCACTTTCCGCCCACCGCAAATAATGTGGTTTGTTTGCAATCGGCAATAATTGTATCGGCAGTATCAATATGATCTATTCTTATAGTGTATTCTGCATTATTTGTACAATAATTGGAAACAAAATTACAGGTAGTGTACCACGAAGCTTTACCTTGCATTTATTTCAACTCCTGGATTGCATGTTAAAGTTACTTGTGGATTAAAATTCCTGGCATACCCATAATGAACATAACCGTTGTATCAAAAGTTTCTTTTCATTTAAGCTCGCACAGGGTAGGGTTGTAAAAAGTTTCTACCTCGCTATTATGACGAACATTAGCATTAGTGGTTCAAGTAAGAAATATTCACAATACATTGTATATTGTAGGTTTCCCTTAAATACTTATGACCTTACTCTGTACTAACACAGAATACTCTCTGGTAAAAAACAAACGATAAAAATGACAACTTGCTGCTACTTTTAAAAATTTTACATGCCATTTGCGGTCATATAACGGAGATAAAGCATACCAAATACCCCGTGATCATGCGACAAACGGTTCATACTTTAAAAAAGTCAAGGTGGCTGTGCACATGCATTTTATGCCTGTAACTCAACGAAGCTATACAGAAGATAATAAATACAACCCAAACTGCCTGACCCAACAACTGGGATGGGACGACGTAAAAAGTAAAATGAGTAGGTAAATATGCACAAGACAGCAAGCAGGATAGAGATCAAGTGAGAGTGTTTACGCTGAGCTAAGCGAACGTGACTCAAACTTGTTTCTCTAAATGTTTCCCTACATACCACAATATATACATATATATTTATATCAGCAAACCTTCTTTCGACATAACCATTTTTTTTAAATTCATGATTCTTTCTTTAATCTTGAAAGTTTCTGCTTACATTTTTAATTGCTATTTGAATGAAAGCACTTGGGTTGTTTTTTACGTTTTTCCTATATTATTATAATAAGTTCATCAAACAGAAACAGACCATGCCTTTTACTTATCAAGGTACATCATCAAAAAAATGAGACGAAGAAGACTGCAGATTTCTATGTAGGAAAGATACATAGTATGACAGATTTATCTTAGACATTGCAATGAACCGCAAGTAAGAGAAATCTAACCCAAAATAATATATTCTACTGCTTTGTATCCACAAGTTAGACATAATTACTCTACATAATAGGGAAATGTTAAACGTTGGTAATTGTAGTATTGTTCTGTACTTCATGTGACTGTAATTCAAGGAGAATCAGCTCTAGCATGCAATTTAGTTTACAAATGAAGATATATTAACACATTATGAATAAGGAACAATCAACTGTGGATCAACAGACCGACGAAGACACAATTTGTACGAAATATGAATATTTAACTAACTAAATAAGTAATTATCATTTGCATTTATCAGAAAGATGGGCAATGACAATCTGAGATTTTAGAATATATTAGAATGTTCAAGTAAACTCAGTTTAAGCTCGTTAAAACTGCCCCTTTGATATTACAAAAGGTAATTATACAAGGAAAATTTAGAAGGCAAACTAAAAGATGACGTAAACGTTTTAACTCTGAATTAATTATTCATGCTGAAAGTCTACCATAAATATGAGTCGCAGCTTAAAAAAAATAGAATTTATGCAAATAATCACGTGGTACAGTTATTTTGACCAATTAAACACAAGCAAGTTTCTAATTGTAAGATCATAAGCAATCATATAAGTAGCACATTATTTTTATTGTAAACACAATTAATATAAAAAAGCAGGAAAGTAAATATTACCTTGGCTTCAAAGAAATTTTTAGCTCCATCCACTCCGACCTCACTGATGTCAACTTCCGTTATTTTGGCTAAAGCACATAAACCGCTATCCGCTTCTAGCTGGCCAGCTTTAGCCTTGTGGTAAATCAGTAAGAACTGAAAATAAAAGCCCAACATGATTATTAAAAATAAATACATAGGAATATTCGCCAGAGTAGAAAATATACGTACCTAGATTGCTTTATATCTTAACATCTTCATGTAGCTAACATGAACACCGCATTGCATAGCCAAAACATTCAAGTTTGAAGCATGTATTTTATTCACGAAAAACTAAACATATACATATATCTGTCGATGCATTTGCAGCAAAAATAAAACCATGAAATTTTTAATAAAATCAAGAAAGAATTTGATTATCATATCAATAAGAGGATTTTTAATTTTATGATATAATGTTTTGATAAATATTTCTGTTTTGACAGCTTAGTAAATGGTACAAACTTTCAGTTTAGGTGACTTACTTACGAAAATGTGCAGTTCGTAAATTTGTGACCATGATAATAGTTGTTTTATACGTATGAGCTTGCCTTATATCTTCGTCTATAACCACCTTGCTTTAATGCAACTTGAATAAAATAAATAAGTGAGTAAGTACTACATGCAATTAAACTGAATACACAATTAATGGCACTCCTGCTCTGATGAAATGAAACCTTACCAAGATGCAAGATTTATAACATATTGTTATTGCAGTTCATAAAAACGCCCTACGGCAAAAATATAATGATTACAGATTCCACAGCAATTGGAATGATATAAATCAAAAAACTTTTCTGTCTTGAAGGTGAAACCAATCCATCTATGAGCTGTTATCAAATCAAGTATAAAATATTTAATACTACATATCAAAGAACTTACGATTTGTAAGTCAACTTTATCGTAATTACTTACATGATACGCAAGCACAAATTAAGTACATCTACATATGTACAAGTTTACAAGTTTACTCTGTGCAATTAATATATGAAATCATTATAATTATACCATACGCAAGCCAACGACTAACATTACCATTACTTAACATAAGGTGTCACGAATATAACATTTGTACTGCAGAAGATGTGTTTTGCCTTGCTCAATTTATGACTCCCTTTATAATGTCCTAGTCCATGCATCTATTTCAGCATCTGACTCATGAGATAATGAAATTGTATACTTTACATCCATAACATTTTTTACGGATCATGACTGTTTCAGAACTCATACCACCACTAGCGAATCGGGGGACACACTCATTTATTAATAGACACTTTTTACACGCATTACAGAAAACACGCTAGCATGATGTACTCTATTACTTATTTTCAACGCCAAGCTGAACATGCATAGTTTCTGAAGCGCTCACAATTGTGAAAAGTTGACTGTACATGCAAAATATCGCAATAACACTATACTACCGTAACGACAGCTCTTATGGAGATTCCAAACCATAAAAATGCATACATATTTTGGAGAAAATTTATAAATTATAAACATTTTTCTGGCCGTTTTCCATATTTATATAGGTATCTATGTGTCTTTTTGTGTGCATCTTGTTTATCACATACGAATTATAAATCCAACTAAGCTTAACATGCATATATTATTATTACAACATTTTATAAGAATGAACCACTCACAAGTCGCAAGAGATAATCCTCAAATATGAGCATTATCAACTCCGACAGGAAGACCTATAATTTGCATGCATGCACAAAGAAATGAAAGGGTGCTAAACTTCTGAACGGCTCTTGTTAGGTCTGTAGTTTCGTACCGTAAAACTTCTGACAACTCACGGGTGACTTACTATTAGTAACATAGGTATCTAATCAGCTTTTGATGAGCTGTTTAATACTGTGCTAAATTGAGAAACTTCCAAGAATTAATGAAAGCAATAAATTAGTCGAAAGTTTTACGGTATATATGTACCTTGAGTAAACAAATTCTACGGCTAGAAGCAGAATGACTCAAGCTATATTTTCTACCCTATTGTAGAATGAAATAATTATCGTTAGTTTAGCACTATGTCTCCTTCATCTTATATTTCACGGAAAATAAACAACTGCATCTATTCAACTATGTATTATGACATGGTACCTACGTACATTCATAAATACAATATACCTAGGCATATTTTCTTTGCCTAAACACAACTTAATCATACTATCGAGCAAATAAAGTGACACATAATAAATAATGGTGTCATTTAGTCAGCGGTAATTCAATTAGCACGAGAAGGTTATTTGCTTCGGTACTGTTTGCCTCTACCTTTACTAATTGCGTACGCACAAACATGTATGTACATAATGTATTTTCCCAGCAAGGCTTGCAGTGGCTCCCTAAAAGTCATGCAAAATAGGGAGGGTTCCTGTATTTATTCTGAGTCACGCTAATCCCTTCATTAGATTCAGGTAAACGTAGTGTGATTAATTTATTCTGGGTTAGTTCAAACGGACAAGATCGCACTGTAAAAACACCATATCAAATGCATCAATTGACGATTCCAAAAGCTAGCTCACCTCATTGAAGCTTATTTTAGAATCGCCATCTGTATCAACTTCCTTAATCATGGCTTTCAAGCTCAGATGAGTTTGAGGGGCACCCAATGTCTCCATCATCAACTTCATATCTTCTAAATCCAAGAAACCGTCAGAGTTACGGTCAAATCTGATGATTAAAGACAACAAAAAATGTGTAATCGTCATAGCAATATTTTGTTAATGAAACTGAAGTGTGAATGCTTCACAATGATTCAGTTTATGACATATACTTATATATAGACGCTATCAGTTTCATACCTACATAGAAATGTGAACTGTTGGTTTGTAATCCAATACTGAAGCTACACTCAAAATAATGGAGCTTAAAAAAGTTATAATATACGAGTACCCTATAGCTGTTTATACATAGCTAAAGTTTGTATTCAATTTCACGTCTTCGATGAAAAAAATATTAGGTAGTCAAAGTCTGAAATCTAAATGGAACCCAAGGAACCATGCCTAACTATAATGAAATCTGAAAATATTAATATTACAGTTTTTTATTATTGTAATTTTAGACGCCACAGCACATATCCAACTTTACCTACGCATGTTCTATACTGTGAACACAAAATCTGAGTTGTGTTGTGTGCATGTAGTTCACTTCCTTTTCAAACTGATAAGCGCGTTTCATCATCTACCAACTAACAATAGGCTTGGCAGCAGTTCGTAGAACTCAAACCAAAGCGTTATCACTATAATTTTCCGTATACAGTTTTATCACCGCCAAAAATCATCGTAACATAGACTTTTGGGATTTTGTCCCTAGTAACTTAATACCGTAAACTCATTGCAGAACTGAATATAAAGCAATCGAATTAAATGCTGAAAAAGGAAACTAAATACTCTAAATAATTACTTGCTCGCATTACTCAGCCCGTTTACTTTTCCATATAAAATAATGGATAAAATATTTAACTTCGTAAGCTGATAATGAAATTGTAAAAGACAAAATTTATCAACTTTACAATTTCAGTGTTAAATAATATTATCAAAAATGTTTTTAAATAATAGCGTACAAGGACAAGGAAATGATACCTTCTATATGTACCAAAAAAGTAGAGCGCTAACCTGCTAAAAATCTTTTTATACTCCTTCACTTCCTTCCGACTGAGCATCCTGGAAATATCGTTGGTTGCTTGAATATTTTGTTCAAATTGGGACTGAAGTAAAGTTTCTGCATCCGCGTCAGAAGCTTCGGATCGCTGTTGTCTTTTCTCAAGGATTTGACTCAAGTCTGAGCCGAGTTTGTGAGTTGACTTGGTCTGCTTGCAGTCTCCCATTTTCTATGGTTCCACAACAATAAATATCATCATTGTGACTATATCAATTAATAAGGTCAAACGATAAAGCCTTCATGATTCCATCATAAGAAACAAGTGTGTGTCATGTATTGCAATTAACAATTAACCTCCATTTTAAACTACAGTAGTAGCCTTACTTATGTGCATACATATATCGAAAACAAAATCATGATGTTTGAAGCTTCACAAATTATAAGAGATTATTATTATTAGTAGAAGATAGTATAAACACTTGCTATAGTACAATCAAAATATAAAACAATGGTCAATTATAACGGTGGTTGTTGGAAGTCATAGCAAGTAAGATGATAAACTGTGGAAACATCAAACACTGTAGGTAATATCACGGTTAATGATTTTATTATCTATCGATTTTGTAGAAATCCTCAGCATCAAATTACTTCAAATTACGTTCGGACGGCACCCAACAACTACAATGAACATACCTAACAGCTATCAACATACCATGTCTAACACGTCGGACAATATTTTTATTTAAGCTGCTGTTCAAGATGCCGTCTTTTAAATGATTACATGTGCACGCATTAAGTTTCAGTTTCTATACTTTGCACGTCAACTGGTAGCGAGTATATAATTAAGTATGGTTCACAGATTCGGAAATAATTCCTTTATTTTAATCAACAAATAAAAACATTTTTGCTTAGTCACACAATCAAATGGAATGACATACACATAGGCAGAGCAGTAGTATAACTCACATCATGTGTCATTAAAATTCAATGCACGTTTTATGAATACATTGAAAAAATGAATCTTCATTACAAAAATAGCTTTACGTGCATTGTCGCAGCAGTCAGAAAGTAAACAGCAACCACTTATTTGTCCGACTTCACTAAGCTTTCTTGAAACTGTTGAGATTTTCAGCGAATATAAAAATTAACATAATAATAATGATAAAAATTGGAACTTTATCCCACGGTATGAAAAGGAAAAGAAACTGCAGCCAATAGCTGCTGCACCCATGAAAATCGACAGTCTTCATAATTACGAATTGTGGCGAGCTCCTGCTGTCCAAAGTAAATGTTGTTTCACGAAAAAGGGCTTGCTAATTTTCAAATGTAAAACATGCAAGTAATTATAAAAACGTTATGGCACTGCTGAGGTTTCTGTCTACTAAAATTAGGTACTAAGATCAGAAAATACCATTACAATTCGTTACACTCGTCCCTCATGTAAATATGAAAACTGATGAGAAATGATATTAGGTAGGTACCTAGTATAAGAAAGTTTAAACTACAGTAAACGTTAACAAAGTAGCTTCATCCTTCAACCGTTGAGATAAGAATTAAACTCGAAGTTTAATACCTGATTACACTTCAGACAGTAAAAACTTATTTTATTCGTAAATTGCTCACATTTGCCGTAATTTAGTTTGAATTGTTTAATGTAGTCCGTACAAAAGCGACTACGTGAACGCGACCACAAGTTTTTCAATTAATTTAAACTATTTCAACCCTAACGGCAAGACAAATGATAATAATTTTTTAATTTCGAAATTGCAACCTCATTACTACTGCGACTGCCAAACAGACTATGAAACTGCTACCACGTTTTACAAACTCATTCATCATCATTATACTATTTTCACTGACTACGGTGAAAAATGCAACTTTTTTTATTTTTGCGCCCTACCAAGCTCATCCAAGTTTTGCTTCACATCGAAACTTATGTTGGCACATACGTAAATTATGTATCAACCCTAATTAATCCTTGCAGACGGTGGCATGCAATGCAATAGCAATTATTGTTATTACAAAAACACACGAAAATAATTATTGCACAAATATCTCTGATCTTGATCTCAAGGATAGATAACAGTTAGATGCGCACTTCAAAAAAAATCGCGAATAGCCAACTGAATAGGCGTTACCAGTTCAGGTTCTGATTTATGACCAACATTAATGTTGCAAAGTCGTAAATCTTCCACTCGTCAAAAACGTTATCTCTTAAACATTCAACATATTAGATGCATATTACCAGACGGGTGTTTGACATCACCAATAATCCCTTATACTAATATAAATACAATCAAGTAGAATTTAACTATGCGAGTGATATATAGATCATGAATGACAAATCACATGTATAAGAAATTACCAGCTGACAAACAAAGGATCTTAAGATTTAATTAAATGTTCATGATTTCGATAGTATCGCCGCCAAAATTAACCAAAACAAGCGCTAAAGTAGTGCATTTATTAAGCACTCAACGACTCAACACAACTTAAAAGCTAATTTTTCAGACAATGCGCTTTCACAGCAAAAAGAATTACCTACGTAGGTACGTACTGTTCAGTAGTGCAAGAATAAATACATAGGTAGTTCTTCACTCTGCCAAATATGCTTTTAACTCAAACCTGCAATTTAAGTTATATCATACATTCTAAATAAACCATACATTTCCACAATTTACACAATATGATCCTTCAAGTACCAAATCCACAGGAAAATGAAATCCAACCAAGGTTTAACTACTTACGTATGCGTCCACAAACCTGCTGCTGATGCGCAACCGATGTTAACCGTTAATCCTAATTTAATT
>JAAXYX010005419.1:0-10928 GCA_036851915.1 Ptenothrix huangshanensis | reverse complement strand
AGTGTGGTCGCGTTTAACGAACTCTTGATGTGATTTCTACTCTTGTTTTTCCATGCACTTACCTAAATGCTTTTTAGCAAAGTGAGGGAAACGAGAGAAAAAAGTCAAACGTCAAACGAGTGAACCGGACTGTCCACTGCTGTTTACTGTTTGTTGTTTTGCCACTGCCAGTTGCCAGTATTATCCACAGCCACAGCCGCATCCATCTACAACAACATCGACAGAATTATAATTATTAGGGACATTTCGAGTCGACTTGGAGCCATAGGAAAGAAATCTAGGCTGTACTGTCTGCAGATCTGATACGTATTATGTATGTAGCTGCTATGTTCCCTTTACGAGTGCATCTTGGACATTACAGTCAGTTATGCTGGTTCTGATTCTGATTCTGATGCTGATTCTGATTCCGACTCTATGACTCTGATTTTGCGATAAATAAAAAATACAAACCGGATCGTATATTCCTAGAACGTCTTGGATATCAATTCAGTCAGTGTACTTGTAGTGTAATTATATATTCAGGTAGTCTAGTCTAGGAGAGAAGTGAACTGAGGTGAAGATCTAGAAGGACGCTAGAACGGTGTAATGAAACAACAAGAATAACATATGGACGTGTGTCCAAGTATTTAATCAGGTAGATGTGATCTGATCTGATCTGGTCTGATCTGATGTGATGGGATATGATCTGATGAGAGCGCACGGAGCGGTGTGGTGATAATGCGCGTACAATATTTAGCCAAGATGGGAGCATAGGTGATGACAAGCGTACGATGGCAAACAAGCAAAAAAAACAAACTAGTTGTTACAAGTGCAAGACAATCACCAAGCCGAAGCCAAAGCCAATGCAAAGCTAAAGGCCTGAGTAGAATTAATCTTATTTTGTGGTTTAACATGTGATTGAGAATAAAGAGCTTCATTAGCCACAGAAAAGATCATTAGTTTTTTTTCGTCGTTGATGTTGATGCTGATGTTGACGTTGATATCATTATATTAATTGGATCTGCCCGCTTATAGTTATATTTTTAATCAAGGCGAAATACTTACTTTTAGTTACAGTTGATTAGAGAGATCTTGGTCTTGGTTGAATTATTAATATGGCGTACTCTTGTTTTGTCTGCTTCCGTCCGCGAGAACCTTATCATCAAGTGCAATTATTAATTATTGTATTCAGGCGCACGTTAGCTTAACAAGAAGAGCAAACAAGAAAAACAAAATTTCTTAAACTCACTCAAGTAATTGTAACTACGCCTCGTCTCTTACTTTCGCAACAGAGACAATACAGCTGCTCCTGTTAAAATCTCTAGGTATTTTGACTTCTAATTATTCCTCCACACGACTTAGCACCTCTTGTTTTATATTCCGTATTAAATAATTATCAAAATTGAGAAATTGAGTACATGTGTTTGTTGGGCCTACTACTTTTACTACTGGTCATTTTATAGTTATTGCGCCAAGAAATTAATGTAGTTTGAAAAATTTGTGTTTACTAGCACTAACAAAGTGGACGCTCTAATTCCAAGTTTTTTAAAATTAGGAATTTAAGTACAAATTGTGTTGAAATTCTGCTGCATGAATGTAACCTGAACTGAAGCTGTCATTATTCCTATTGTTTCAGGGATCATTTTAAGTCTATTTGCTAACAAGAAGAAGACAAGAATCTATGCATTTGCTTTAGATTGGCTGAATATTGTTTACATATACACTTACGACTTACAGTTAGCAAGCAAAGGGCAGTAGGTAGTATGGTAGTTGTTGTTTCACTTCTATCATTAACGATAAATCTAGAATGTGCATATTTTTATCTATCAATCTACGAAATCTGTGAAGGTAATAACGTAATAAGCAAATAAAGTTGTGAAGAAATGACCATAGTTTGGTAGCCTTTTGCCTTGCCTTCATGTTCACGAAATCTCTGTTGGTTGTCCCAAGTTGTTCGTCTTCGACTTCGTCTTCTCGTCTTTTTGCTGATTCGTCCTCACAGCACAGCTGAGTGTTCATTAGCACAGAGTTATCAATGAATTTCCATCTAGGAATGACAGACACATATAATTGTATCTGCCTCGTATCTGCATTCGACCGAGGGGGTACATAGTGATCGTACACGATTAGTAAGCATGGCACTGATGCTAGTAGGTGGTCAGTGGAATCAGTTTGGTTTGGAGTTTGAACTCAGCACAATCTTTTACCCTAGCTCCGTCTTACCTAGGTATACATGGGTATATTATTATCCTCTTGTCAAATTCTAGGGTCGTATAGAAAGATATATGGAGATATGAATGCGAGAAGTTGAAGTGATAATGTTCCTAGTTACGATACGTTCGTCTTACTTTTTTTATACTGAGCTATAATAATTGTCCTTAAATCCGTACAGAGATCATTCCTACGATACAACACGTAGGGGGAAAAGGCAAAGCAAAGCAAAACAATATAATGCAATGCAATGTGAAGATAACAATGACTACGTACTTCTATACGAGCCAGCGATTATTGTGTAGCATTGCTTGTGTGTATAAAACAAAAATCAAAAATGCACTGCTGCATTCGCCATTTGTTGTGAGTTTATTTGAGGCTTGTAAATTTGCAATGCATGCCAAAGCCAGCCCAAGCAATACACTACTACACTATCTTCGTATATTATGTAGGTATTTGATGCACGTACCTGCTATTTTATTGTACATTGTACCTACAGCTGTAGAGTCTCCTCATCATTCCGCCACTCCGCGCATAGTTAATATATTTTGGGATAGTGCTTAAACAGATAGCGTAGTGTGGTGTCCCTACCTTACCTAGGTGTACGCATACAGCTCAGAGAGTCAGAGACAGTCAGAGTGCTAATGCAATGTAGGGTGACGAAGTAAGTAATGAAGAAAAAAGAAGGGGGAAATTGGCACACGAAAGCTAAAGTGTAAAGCAAGTTAGTTGGTTGTTGGTTTCATGTCAGTCACTTACACACAAAGAATAGATAGTTGTTCAACTTCATCCTTCATCTCCTCATGTTCCTCTGATTCTGCTCAGAGCTCAAGAGTCTCTGCTGCTGATCTGCACAATATCATCTGCAGGCTGTGGGAGCAGAAGCTGAATAGAATTACAATCGATACCAATACCAATACCCTGTTCTGTTTCACCAGTTTTCATTCACCTGGGCCTGTTCATTATCTGTGCGTAGAGTCCTGAAGTGTGAGCATCAATGTATTCTGTAGAGTTAATGTGAGTGGAATTGGAAACAATTGATATGTAACGAGAGCAGTTGTTGCTGTTGGTGTTGGTGTTGTTGCACTTGTGTTGTGCATGTCTTTCATCAGATCACCAAATCACCACAACCACTGCTACCAAGTCAAGTCGAGCTAAACCAAACTCCTTTGAAATAATTATTACTCCGATTTAATCATCATCCTCAAGTGGCAGTATTCATGTGGAATCCTAGGAAGGAATACATAGGTGGATCGATTGGGAAGTGAGCACCAACAAACAGAACAAAATAGGAAACATTTGTGGATCATAATCAGTAATCAAAGTTCAGAGTACAAATACAGATCACAGGGAACTTTTGTCTTGTGTGAAGTTTGAGTGTCGTGATATTTTAATTACTTGAGTCGTTCTGATTGAATCACTTTTAGGTAATCGTGCTTCAACCTTTACCAAAAATCTGTGCAGTAGATGCTCTTCTAATCCTACTGTTTGGGCTCTTGAGATTATTATGTTCGTGAGTCTTTTACATGTAGAAGAAGAAGCTGAAGTATGGCATGACACTCAATTACAGTGACAGTGTTAGTTGTATTTCCAAATTCACAGTGCAAGAGAATGAGAATAAATACATATATATTGTGTATAGATCCGGTTGAATGAACGTGAGCTGATTATTAGCACGAGTTGAGTTGAGAATACGAACTGGAATTGCTGTTCCCACTCACTCCGAATTTCAATCACAGAGTCAATCAAGTGAGCTGGAATTCGCTCAAAGCAAAACAAAGCAAAGTAAAACAAACGGAGTTTAAGGCAGAGATAAAATCATCGTTTAATTGAACCTACCCAGATTTATTTAAAGGTCAAAATGGTTGTTTTGAGCCCTGCTTACAGGACTCATCAGTACAATGACTCGCGTTACTGGTACTACTGCTACCCAGTACATCAAACGCAACAAGGAGGACAAATCACATTTATCATGGTAGTAGATATTTTCTCATTCTTCTCATTCTCATTATCAATATACATAGGTATATTCATGCGAATTCAATTTCTTTCAATTGACTATTGACGTTGACTTTGGCGTTCAAGTTCTGTACTCATTAACTTTTATTGAGCAGTCAGCGTTCAATCGTTGACTCATTCAATTGAATGCTCTAGCAAAATATGAAGAATAAAGATGTATTGATAACTGAATGGATGCTTGTGTACACAAATAGGTAGACAAGTTACCAACGATTTTATTACTATTATTAATACGACTCGAAATCATCCCACGGATAATCTTTAGTCTGTACATGAATGTGTAAGAAAGCGTATCTGGTCAGTTGGTTATCGTTGAAATATCCAATATTTACTTTTGATCTTCCTTTCAGTGCTTTCAATAGATTTTCAGTGTCAATATTTTCTTTCAATGTAAATAACGTATCTAAGTCATTTACTATACTCACTTGACTGCGTCGTGGATACATGAAACTCCTAGTCCCGATGCATCACGATACGATAGTCATGTGTACTTGGTGATTTATGATTATTATTAACTTTTAATTTTGCTCTCACGATATTTATAAACAGTAACCTACCTAATAATAATGACTGGTCAACCTCGTGTAGCTTGTGTGCCTAGATAGGTATCTCTCTTTCCCATTGAAACTTACGAGATTTTCTTTGGAGGTTAGTGTTAGTTGTTCTAGAGTATGTGTTTTTGTTGGTGTTGTAAACGTGGTGGAAATAATTATAATGACTATGTAGCAATGTAGGAAATTTACAGCCGCCATTTGTTTCTAATTTGTTTCTTTCTTATCTTCACGGATTTCTTCGTCTCTTGACTGCGCTTGATTACGTAGGTAGATAGTGTCGCTGTCAACGAGAAATTAAAGTTCCTCCCATCATTACCTATCTGTGCGTTTTTACTAAATTTTTTACTATCTATATAGTGTTGTGTTTGTATATTATAGTTAGTCTATAATTCAGCTTCTGAATTATCCATGGGACTAATATTGATTCTTTTGTATCGAAAGATTTTTTACTCATCAATACACAATTTCCTGAGTAAAAATACTCCAAAAATTACGTGCTGTCGAAATTCAAATATCATCATCAACTGTAACAGTAATGCCAAGGACAGTGCAAAGTTTCAGAGCAGAACAACTTCAAAACAATGTAAACTACCTATTGTATTGATTGATTGATTTCGATTTATTCAAGTGTTAAGACTGTGCAACTATTCTATTTGTAATATCTCTAATGGCCAAGTGATAATCATTGTCCTTACCGGTAGTATTTGGAAAAAGACAATGTAATTATTCATCAATTCTGGGAGGCGTATGTCATTTTAGTAGAACTATGAGCGAAGCCTACGTAGTGCGTGAGTGGAAATAAAAGTGAAATCCTACATTAACAATTATAGTTGTGTGGATGAGTAAAATTTGGGCGATGGGATAGAATAGAATGTACTTATGCTGGCTTGCTAACCAGGAGAACACTGGCATGGCGATGGCAGTGGCAGTGACAGTGACAGTGAAGAATTTAGATATCTCAAGTTGAGAGTTGCAATTGTAGTGTGTATTTAATGGGTCTGTGTATGTACTAAGTACAGATAATTATTCAGGCAGTTAAGTAGACGGGTTAAAGTTGGGGAATTGGTGCGGGCGGATACTTATCGTCATCGTCAATTTGTTTTTATTTGTATAGGGCTGGGTAGTTGGAGTGCACGAGTACAAGTACACAGGAACAAGCATAATAATAATTATAATTTGGTAACTCCCAACTTCCTACGATGCATTTATGTGCTTACGTGTGTGATAGATCACTCGTCTTTAGTTCTAATTTCCTCGGCTAATCTTCGCCCTAAAATCTAGTAACGATAAGAGGATAAAGTCAAGTGAAAGAGTGAAGGGCTTCCACAAATATAGTTGTAGTCAAAGTTGACTGCTTAGTGTAGATTGTAGGCACTGAAACTTTGAATACAGTCTCAGAATCTCAATTAGCATTTCTGCATGGCTCAAAAAATATTTGGATGTGAGCTGGTTTTGTAGACTAAGCTAGTCTTCGTGCTCGACTTGTAAGTAGAAGAGCTGAAGTAGATTTAACTTGGCTTACTATTAGACCTGGCTTGACTTGTCTCGCGTTAGTCTCTCTCTCTCTTGGACTTTCGGTTGGACGAGAAATCTGATTATTTTTTGCATAATCTTACTTTTACTCGGAATATTTTCTCTGAACATGCCTCCATCCTCTCGACATCCCCATCCATACAGATGATGCATAAATTTGGCATGCTCATCTTTCTTCTTTGAAATATGAATGTGTTTCTCGAGTAAGTTTACAAATTTTATATTTCGGGAAAACGAGCAAGGAACAGCCTGGAGAAAATTAAGGAAGGAAGGGAACATGAGGTTTGTCTAGTTTCTCTTGTAACATAGTGCATTATATAGGAAAAAAGTATTCATAGGGAGTTAACTGCATTGTGAGCACGTCTCCAAGGAAATTGTTTTCCATATATTGTAAATGCTTAAAGGCTCGGAGGTTCCACGATTATACTAACCGACTAGTGGTGGTACTAGGTATCTAGGAAATAATAATGGAACGGATGGAAGGGCATAAAATAACTAGGAGCGGTAGTATAGTGTAGACAGCAGTCGTCCTCGTCACCAACAACAAACTTTCCGCGGTTTCGCGGTCTCTCCAGTTTCCAAGTGCCCTGAGGAGTTTCGTTTTCCACAATGCCACATTACATTACAGTAAGTATTGCTGATTACTGTACTGGTGTCATTAAAGTTTAGTGAAAGCTATTTTACAGAAGGGATTAAAGTATTTCATTACATTCCTTTATATTGCGTCGCACTACATTACGGTTGTCGTTTTTGCAAAAGGTAGGATCAATGCAGGCATTTGTCGTTGATTAGTTACCACTACATACTACCACAGCACTTTGCAACCGTTTTCAATCCAATTTTGGGTTACCCAATGATATTCTATTGGCAGCTCGTGACTTCGGTCTGCACAGCATAAATAACTCAAATTGAAATTTTCTGCAATCCTGCAATATAATAAAGGTTCTTATATTAGTATACATACAGTACAGTTTGCAACAGTCTCAAACAGTAGTCGGTAGTTTACGCTTGCAGATCGTTTGAGTTGGTGAAAATTAATGGTAAATGGAATTTTTTGGTAAATATTGATTGAGCAATCTGCTTTTTACTTATGAGATGGAAAAATATTTTTTACTCACAGAACAGTTAACAAAAGCTTAGGGCTAGTATTAAATTGTTGCTAGTTATAATTCATGTGAGACTGGGTATGGAATTGCCTCTTGTTTGCCAAGTGTAGAAAATTAGTTGCAGTTTTTCCGCCTCAGTATCGTTGCCATTGCACTCGGGACACGAAGAGTTGAGAGAGAAAAAAAGCAAAGACAAGTGCAAAGAGAATATTAAATGTAAGAGAAGCGAAAAGATGAGAGAGGAGAGAACATGTTCAAAGTTTCGATATCGGAGGTCTGTTTGCACAGATCGTATTCCTATTCGTATTATTTCAACCAACGACCCACTCTGTTGTTGAAACTTTGTTATCGGAGAACTCAAAACTAGCCTACCTACATAGATAAAATATTGTAAACACATAGTTGATAAACAGACACAGGTTTAGTTGTATTTGTACTGTCTTTAGTAGGGACCTACGCAGCAGTCTTCACCCTATAATTATATCCACACCATCGCATCCTAATATCATGCCTACCTATAGCTAGGAGGTATATCCACCTACAAAACAGTGTCTGTGAACAGCCACAGCTAAGTTTGCATTATAGGTGGATCGACAGTTACTATTTAGCAAACTTACTAATGTTCTCTGACGTCTGTTATGTCGTGTGCAATTCATCATTGAAACGGAATAGCAGCACAGACCAGAACAGAGAACAGGAGTGGAATGAAATGAAAATACCTACGCAATTCTCTTGTGTAATTTTAACAAGGTTCATCATTGGCTATGCAATCAAATGGAATGAGGCGGAACAGCCGGAAAATATCCACATAACATTGGCAGGTATTCATTGCACAGTCATTTAGCTAGAGTACCTATAGAATTGAGTGTAAATTGAAATTCTAAATTTTCAACATTTCCATAAAATCAGCACTTGCACAAATATTTGAATTTGACTCGACTCACTCTCTCCAGATGCTTGAGTGATTTCCGATTCTTTGTTGTTCTTATATTGCTGAGTGCTCATCTTTTGGCTCCATGATCAAAGGAAAACTTATTGAAGGCTTTCTTGTCTTCGTTTATGCTTCTATATGGATAATATTATTCTTGTGTACATGTATTGCAATCAGAAATCAGAATCAGAACGCAGTGAGTACTGTTACTGTTAGTGTCAATATGCATTATCGTTCACCGTCAGTATTGACGTTAGTATATAAATACATATTATGCTCTTACCCACGTATTATGGATACGTGGTTGACTTGACGTACCCAAGTCGTTCTTATCAGGCATTATTCAATTTCATCTCACATTTTACGCTGCATCATATTTTGTATTGTACTACATACATACTATGCAATGAACATCGCATTGCATTACGCGTTCTGGGAAGACCTCTCAAGATCGACAGAGTCATTTCAAATATTACCTATTCATCGAATAATGATTACCTACCTGCGTCTCTCTAACCTACACCTGCCGTTGCCTACACTTGCCACTGTTTCGAAGGAAATTCTTCAAAACTGGATTTACATTATTCATGTGCATCTAATTATTCATATTACAATATTACTTAAGATAAGATGGCGTTTCTACATTCCACGTCTTACAAATTTACAACCATGGATTTGAAGGCACTCACTAATATATTAGGCGGACACATGCTTTGCTCCAAGTTCATTAACTATTGCGATAACCCACATTAGTTTCGGCATGCTAAATAGTAAATAAATAAAGCAACTTTAAAAAAACGTTTCAAATGGTGTATGAAAGTGTTTTGACGTCAGCAAATTTCTATAAAAGCAGGGATTTTGAGAATTTTAGTAATAGGACTTTAACTTGAATGGAGGAATGAAACTCCATGTGGCCTATTGTGGTTACGGAAAGGATAATCGTGTACAAAAATGTGCTGCGAGTACATAAGCGAGAATAAAAGACTGAGGCAGGTCAAGCTGATGTATTTAGTACCTACTTAGGCTGGCTTTGGCGCTGGTTCTGGCGTGTGCTGATGCTGTTGTTCGCAGAATCTTCCGTGTTCTATCATCACTGGTATAAAGTGGGGTGTTGTGGTAGCTTTTAATCCTATACAAGGGAAATAAAGCCAATGCCAAAGCCAACGTCGAAGCCAAAGCCGAGTTCTAGTTTATTGAAAAGCGTCTTTAGTTCATCTCTTCAGTTGTATGGTACTGGCTGCTGGCTGTCGGTACTCCTACTGCTACTATATTAGCGTGTGTAAGGTAATGTAATGTACTAGTCAAAACTAGGTAATCAGAAACTTGAATCTTCTCTCCATCCAGGATTTCGCTGAGCTTCTGTGTTCCCATTCATATCTATCTTTTAGGTAGGCGATTCCAAATACCAGTCCAAATCCAATCCTAAACACAGGCATTGTCTGTTACTAAAAGGAGATTTTTTAAGCTTACGTAAAGTGCATATACATAAAGAACACTTTTGCTATAGAAATGGTATGGCTTTTTTGCAACTCCTTCAACTTACCTTTATCTCATATGTACTAGTGTACTAATGGCATACAGAATACCTCCATACCTATGCAAGCGAAAAATTGCGCTGCTGGGAGATCATCAATTCTGCTATGGATTTTCAGTCATCAATTTAAATTTGAACCGGTATCCACGCCGGTGGGTGTATTGGGTGGTGAAATGCAGTCATATTCGGATTGAATTTCTTTATGGGCACGTGGGCAAAAGAGAATTTGAGCTTCCGATGACGCAAGAGAATATCGAGTACGAGTTCGAGTTCGAGTTCTAGTTTCATGGAAAACTTCTCTCCTCACTTCTCTTCTCTTCTGATGGATTACGTCGATGTTTGGATCGTGGGCGAAAATCCGTAGCGTGACTGTATGTATGTATCTAAGGATACATAGGTACACGTAGTGTCAAAGGCAAAATGCCTTTTTCGCATTTTTAGCAACTTCCCAGTCCAAATCCGAGAGGAAAGCTGTTCCTACATAAAAGCGTGTGATTACGTAAAGTACCTAGAATAGGTAGATAGATGGATACCATACCTACAAGTATCTAAGCCTACATCTTTTTGCCTTTAAAACGTTTTTTCAACTTCTAACCCAAATGTGTGTCGTATAATTTATTATATTTGACGTTTTGTTTAGGAAATTTAATTACAGGTGCTGGTTCTAGCACTATCTAGAAAAATGAAATTTTGCCTTAACGATTTTGGCTTTGGCGTAGCTTCTCGGTTTTTACTCGAAACTCACACGACACAAATTTGGTTAAGATGTAGCATCATAGAAAATCAAGACAAATGCAGAGGCAAAGGCATCGTTAAGGTTTGGAAGTTCACAAAAGAAACGATTCTGCAAAGTGTGTCTTGTCATATTTTGTGTGGGAAGGAAAAATAAAGCTAAAATGCTAAAACTGAAACAGACAGCTTGAGAGCTCATTTAGCTTTTATCAAGCCATTTTTTATTTTTACTCAGATGCACTGTGGTAGTAACGATAAGTCGTTACTCGCATCGCATCGCATCCCAAAGCAACGCATCACATCATACCGCCTCTACGTCTTGTCAATAG